>JBAMAW010000902.1:0-20580 GCA_037043295.1 Amiota minor
TATTTCTGTTACACATCAGCTAAATATTGATTATAACATTTACTCATTGCTAATAGTCTTGAGTTTCGGTATAAAGAAATATCTTTTTCTTCCGTTCCCAGTTAAATGACTATGCCCAATAAATCAGGCCACGCGTACGTATGGTATAGGTATGGCCGCAACCGCCATCACTCGCTACTTTTTCCCTTTGTGCCGTACCGCCTTCCTATTATATTTTCAAATTCAACACAATTCTCTCTTCTGCTGCTGCTATTTCGGCTGTTGGAAAGTTGGTAAATTTAATTGTTTTGCATTAAAATCAATAATTTCAATTTTGTCCATTGCATAATTTGACAAGTAAAGCAATTGTGAAATTGCAGAAGAAATATATACATACATAGATAAATAATACTGACATATGCTTTTTGCACTGATTAGTTATTTATAAAAATCAAAAATGAATATTTAAAGGTATGTCCATCACGAAGGTAAAATTGAAGCTTGTATGCGACATTTCACGCAGTTTTATTATGCGTCTATCGATACATGTAAGTCATCGGCATCAAATTGGATGTAAAGAAATTTCATTGTAGAAAATGAAGGGTGCAAAACGCGGTTTTGTTTGGAATGGAAATATCGTGCAGACACAAGTATTTTATTTGACTCGCCCAACTCCAAGATGCTGGACCACAACCCATTCTTGTGGGACAGCTACATATGCGATTTGTGGCGGTATGTCCATCACCCAATAAACTTCTTCCAGAGTTCATTATAAATGTTGACAACGAAAGATGGAAGTATCTAATTGGGTTGCAGGATAGTATGTTGGATATTTGCCTACAATTAAACTTTAAAAAGACTTACTTTGAGGTGAAAGTTACACATTATATCAATCGGCAAATAATTGAAAGTATGTAATAGCGGACCAAATTCGGATCAGCATGTCAAGTTTCTCTGATTAAGAGACTCAACACTACCTCCTCGATTGGACATATAAATAAACTTTGAAAACCCCTACCATTAGGTATGAGAAATATTCTTGATCAACGAGATGAATTTATGTATGTGTAGATTAGATTGAAACAAGATAAAATCGCAGAAACCGAAAGTTGCCGATTTGACAACATTTTAGGTATCCGATTTATTAAATGATCGATATCACCTAAGCATTAAATCGACACATTACATCAAAATTGCAATGCACAGCACACAATGTAACGTATCGGGCTGTAGCTGTACCCTTCAATTAAAAAATAAAACAAAATTCCACTTCTGAAAACTACTGCATATGAAAATAGAAAAAAGGATAAGAATTCTGTGGTGAAAATCACATAAATAACAACATTTCGTTACATTTGATTCTGTCTCAAAATGATATCAGCTATTTCGTGACTTTGCCCCAATCGATGTCCAATAGTCTGAGTAATTGGCTCGCCGGCGCCCCTCTTGCAAATTGCTTATTATAGCGATTTTCTTTCTATTTAACTCGGGGTCCCTCACTAAGCTATTGTGCTCTCAGAATCACATAAGGCGCAGGGATTCACTGGTTTTCTGTTGTTTTCCCACAATTTAAATTCAGATTATAGAGTGCATTTATACATTACTCATCAATTTCAATTTGCTTCCAAAATTCAGATTTTTAATTGCTCTAATCCATCTCCGTATATTTGAGGCTTCTATCGGCACTAGCAAATGGCAATCGATCGGAATGTTTGGCTCGAATTGAGGTATCCGTAGCGATGCACTAATTTCGTTTTTAGATTTCCATTTTTTCGGATTCTATATATAATTGGTTCATAGAAAAATTTGTGAATATGAGTAGTTTGCTGTTGTTGTGGTTGCAAATATATCAACAATGGTGGTGGTCGTAACGCGTAACTCTTCGATCATTCTGTGGTGAAATTCATCAATGACGCGTGTTCCCGCTGCCAGCTTGTAGCGCACCAACCGTGTTACCTACATATGTTAACATCACGCATTTTTTGCAACAGTGATTGTGGCGGTCCTGCAAATTGTCCTACAACTCATACACCATTATTTGCTCATCCGGAATCGAACATGGCCGCGCTGTCTAAGCTTAGGTGCTTGTCTATTGTGAGTCCATCATCTAACGTGCAATGTCACGAGCACATTTGCCTCCACGTTGCATTGGTGGATCAGCGCCATCAAAGCTACCTCAACAACATAGCTTTTACAATTCAAATTAATCAAAACTTTGAACAACATTCATATGGAGCAAGTAGAACACATAACTAATATTCAAAATGCACTAGTGCATTTGGTATTTGTTGTTTTTTCTTATGTTTGTTGTTTGTTTATCAATAAACAAGAGGGTGACCATAGTATAGATCCGAAAACGACAAACGAAAATACAATAGAGTTACCATACAATTATGAAGAAACGACTTGATCATACATTTCATACAAAATCTTGTGATGGATATAGTATATACTGAGCAGAGCATTGAGTACCAACAAGTGAAGACAAAATACACCTGATTATGCTTATAAGATGTCAAGTGAACAAGTTTATATCATATTTCATTGAGGAAAATGCATGCCACAAATTGGCCACAGATTCAAGCACATATGAAAAGGTTACGAAAAAAAAAAAAAAAAAAAAAAAAAAAAAACACTTGGAAACTTGTATACTTTACCAATAGTCTTAAGGGAAACGAAAGGAAACGGCGTACTTATCATCTAGTGCATGGTGTATTTGAATGGCGTCTATTGGATTTGTATGTCTGCAGATCTAGTAATGATATAGTACAGCACAAATATCTTCTTACTAATAAATATTATACTTACAATATAGCAATCCAGATGAAGCTGATCGCAGCTTTCTTCGAAAGCTAGCTACTATATATATGTTTATTCTATATGTGTTGCCTTCATGTTATTGATTTTGTTTGAATCCACTCATTAAAGTGAAACTAATTATTTAGTATGCTGGTGCTATTCTTGGTTGCTTGTTGATGTATAATTGAAATTAGAATATTGGCACTAACTGGTGAGTGTATTTTGGATATGGTAATTGGTTAAAACTGGAAATAGCCAATGTTTAGTATTTCTATTGTACTTGTATGTTTAGTGCATACTTTCACTTGTTGTTTAACAACTATGTTAACTAACAATACTATGCATGTATGTAGAAGAATATTTAAGTAACTTTTAAGGTTTGATATTTACAGCTAACAATACGTTGACGACATATGCCTTACCAAAGCAGCTGATAATAACAATGCCACCAAACATGACAACAAAAACAATAGCAACAGCAACAACAACAGTCGCTGCTTTTCGGAATCAAGGAAATACTCATTCGCGGAATGTTTATACTCTTGGCATCGACCGCTGGAATATCTTCTCCAACCCGAGCAGCACCATTGCCAAGCTTGACTGAATTAATCAGATACCAGATGGTACGAATTTATATTACTATACTATATCCATTCTAAGGGGATTCAATTACTTCTACTACAAGTCAAAAATTACTACACAAGTTTAAAAATAGTTGCTATTATTCATTCTAATGGCGAGTAGTACTCGGCTTTAAGCAGCACCTTGCCTAAAATTGATATTATAACTTTGTTTGTCCGCACATGCTTCTCAACAAAATCATTCATTTCGTCAACAGCAACAACCCCGGCAACGCAACGCACAGATTAGACCAACAGCCAGGACGATCACAGCAGCAACAGCAAAATTTCCGAAAGGAGCAGCGGAACTCAGGGAGCGAGGGTGCCTATGGATTTTGGTAAAAGTATGTATGCATGAAAATCCAATAATCCCGATTAAACTTAACTAGCGCACATTGGCATTCCTCTGGCTTTAGGTTTATAGGGAATAAAATACGAAGGCCTTGCTACCTGGTACAATATGAGCCTGCGTCACTTATTTTCCATCAGGTCAAGCAAATATGCTTTCCTATTCCGAATGTGGTGAAATTTGATAAAGCAGCTAGTCGCAGCCAGGCATTGCTAGAGTCACTTGTTTCCTTTATAATCAGTACCCAGGCCAGCTATATGATCCAGTAATCCTAGAACCTAACTAATTACATGGTTGTTAAATACGATTTAGACCTTATAGTATCCAAATTGCAGTTTGATATAGAAACAAAAACGTGTTTCAAATATAACATGAATGAAATGTTGTATGGGATCCATTAAAGTTTCTTGAAATTTACATGGTCAAATGGGGTAGACATGTACAGTTGTATATATATCAGAAACTACCTAATGCGAAAAATGCTCATTGATTAAGACAACCTGACAAAGGGTTGAGTGAAAGTAGTGGAGATGAATCTTTGGATTTTGCATGACGATATATTGATCACATGGATCTTTACTTTACAATATTTGATATTTGGACATTGCTACAATATTTGATATAGTGATATGAAAGGGTACCTGTTGACAGTTACTTTAGTCATACTTAAGTTTTGCTTTATGAATATTTACTTGTGCTTCCAGGTCAAGCATGTCGCATATCAACAGCATTACAATGAACAACAACAGCAATCCTAACACACAGCGACAGCAATAAACAACATACATCAGGAGTTATCAACAACAATCAGAGAGCTACCTATCTATTTATAGAAACATCCATAATAGCAGGTCAATTTTTTTAAATTTCTATGTATGCAATCATGCATTTATAGAAACTTATCCAAAAGTAATCATGCATGAGTAGCCATTTAATTTATTCTTTAATTTATATACCAGAAAGTTATGTGTCTTTTACACATAAATGAAACGAATAAATTATAATTATTATATAGGGAAGCTACATAAGTATACCAATTGTTCTTAGAAAATCGAGGAATGTGTCTGTATCAAATTTCAGGTAAATAGGCATAGAATCGGACAGAAAGATATGATACTGATTCTCCTTGATACATGGTTTCATGCATTGTACATAGTAAATGTCATAGTAAAGTAATAAAATAATAAAACATGTAGAAGTAGTTAATAAGAAGAAGTAAATAATACGAAAGAAATGATCGAATATATATTTCTTTAAAAATTATAATGCAATTTTAATTTCTAATTAATGCACTTTTGCCTCCTTAATGATACTTATTACGATAATATATAATCAATATTTATAAATAGAAAAATGTTATAATACAAACAAAAGTAATAATATCAAAAATTTATAAAATGCAACTGTCTAGTTTCCTTATGAGATCTGCAAATCGAGGACAGAAAGAAGGATGAGACAAGCAGCTAACGACAGTTTCACTAGCCCATATCAGATATCATATAGAATGATGAATAAGTATGTTTGGTTAGTTTTTGAATGGAACAACAATAAGGTGCAATAATATAATATTATTATATTTTTTAAAAACTAAGTCTAACTTGTATAGACGTCAGTAATACGAAAAGGAAGCCTTCGCGTTATAATTTCTCAACTAGAAATTTACATGAAATTTATTATATGTGTTACATGAAATTTGGAGGATTTATCTAAAACTAAGTGCACAGACAGAATCAAATGATGTTAGGATAGATTGGACAGGGTGATCACCACAGGAGCAAGTCTACCCAGTGGCCTTGCGGACCAATGTGATACATTGCTTGGACAGCTCTTGGCTTTAGTATTTGCGTTCGACCTAACCTTGCTAACACCATCATTACATTAAGAGCCAACTGCAAAATATATGTGAAAAGTAGTAATGATGATGAAAATTGTAATAAAATTGATGATGCAATAGTGACATATTACTTACAACTGCATGTGCTGTTTGCAAGATGAGATTCATAAAATTAATAAAAATACTTGAAAATATTCTTATGGAATATAATATTAATTTCAAATCTAAGATCTGACTGATCTTTCATATTTTCTACTCAATTTTACTGATATTTATCGTACAAACATATGTTTATTATTGATATCAGTTTATCCTTAATTCTGCTGAATGTATTTCAGTTCAAAGTTAAAAATGGTCTGGCAATACCTTGGTGTCTACATAAGGGTTAATGTATCTACGTACGTTCGTTGTAGTTTATAGTTAAATTATTGTAAGCAGAGCACCCTGATTAATGGATGAGTGGGTTTTTACAAAACCTATATGATTTCTTTAATTCTTTATAAAGAATCAATTTCCTAATTACACTCCCTTGCTTACTTTCTAAGGATTGCATGGAACAGAATCAACAAGATTCGGGCAACAGAATTCACATGTGCCCTTTAGACATCGCCGTAGAACTGAGATTGTCAAATCGATTTAAACAAATCTGAAACAGAAAATCATCGTATGGTAATGGCTACCCTTGCGAAACTAGTAAAAACTGAACATGATGATGGAAATGTCGTCGTCGCCACTGATGAGGTGGAAATTCCTTATGATTTAAAGAAGCTCATGCTGCCGTTGGGGTGTTGGCTGTGTAAAGAAAAATTTAATTCGAGTATATCCGCTTCCGATCATTATAATTCGAAGTCTCACAAACGCAAAGTTGAATGTTGGCTACAAGCGAATGAAGTGCAGCAGGAAGGCAACAAAAAGGAGCCGGTTATCTTTTTATACTGTGGTCTATGCAATGTAAAGCTTACTTCAGTGGCTCATGCAAAACAACATTATGAAGGACGCAAACACATATCGGAACAGACTAAAAATGAATTCATGAAAAGTGGGAATCTGAAGTGTTTGGGCACAAACTCTAACCGGCCAATATGTGATGATACTCTTTGTGGAGTAGGTGGCGACGAAACTTCCGCAAATAATCCATCACCACCAACACCAATACCATCATCACCAACACCAATACCATCATCACCAACACCAATACAATCACAACCAACACCAAGACCATCACCACCAACATCAATAACACCACCAACACTAATACCAACATCAATCATACAGTCACGGTATTACCCGTATAATATTATTGTCGATTATTGTACAGAAAATTCAGAATAATCCATCCAAATAATCCATCACCACCAACACCAATACCATCAGCACCAACACCAATACAATCACAACCAACACCAAGACCATCACCACCATCAACACCATTTATTTATAAAGGACGTAGACGCAAATCGGTACATGCTAAGATATCGAAACCAATTGGGTCTGGTCGCTATGTTGATGATAGACGTTTTGGAATAGGCGAAGCTTTCCTCTCCAAACAATTTGAAAACATACAAAATAATAACGCATCAGCACTACCAGCATTCTGGTGCAAAGTATGTAGTATAGCTTTAACGTCATCAATTGACTTGGAAATACATACAAAAGGTGTAAAGCATCTAGTTAAAGTCGAAAAGTTAAATGTAAGTAAAATGACTGATGACGAGTTAAATTTAAAATATCGCGTACCGTCGGGATCATATTATTGTGTCATATGTGGGATCAAATTTAATGAAATTGCAACATTAAAAGCCCATTTGAATGGAAAGAGACACGCCAAGAATCAATCAGCTTCATCCCAATCAGATAAGATGGCATCTACAACCAATCAGGGTCAAGTACACTAATATCACTACAAGCAAATTAGAAATTATCGCTTTCAACCTTGTTCTCACATCTTCCAAACAAAGATGACTGCAATTATCTCATACAAAAAAGAAATTGTGAAAAAAAATATTAAATATATAGTTCAAAATAATATTAATTGAAATACAATATATACAGTATATGCACCACTATAATTAAGGATTAGATTATATTTGTCAGTATTACATATTAATGAAATAAATAACGTTACGAAGTACATTAAACTTTTGGCTCATAATACACAATCTGTTTGGTGCAACAGTGGATTATCCTGCACCTGTATATCCAATAATTGATTGTAGAAATACACACAAACTATTATTATATTGCATGACATTTTTCAGGTTTAAATGAAAATGATATCACCTATTTCCTGGGTTCGTGACTTTGTCCCAATCGATATTCATATTTTGGACACGTTGCCCAGTATTCTTGGCTTGCTGGCGCCCCGCTCTAATTATAATTCTCTAAATTGCTATTATAGCGATTTAGAGAATTCTTTACGAACCAGCATGCGAGATTGCTTAAAATCATACCTTCAGTACAATCGCGTTATACTCGCTTTCGTTTTGCACCACTTTCACCGGAACAAATGCTACGACGTCTGAATAATATTATCGAAGTGGAAAAGTGATCATTGTACTTCAAAGCACTGCCATGGCCTTTGATATTGTTAATGAGGACAATGTCTATATGTGCGTGGGTCACCCATTATACAGTGATATTGAAAATATATTACAAATACTATTGTCAACCATTAATTTTAATACAATTGATAGGACGTGGACTAGCATTAGAGGACACATCATTACAGAGCTTCATTTATTTGTTATGCGACTTGAAGTTCCTATGTCTGTGATGAACAAACTCATCATTAAATTGGCCAGCATTGAAGAGAGGCTAGCAAAAGGCTGTAAAGAACCAGCACACTAGTTTCCTGCTTCTTTATTTGTCGTGATATGGTTTCACTAAAAAGTTAATCTTATATTAATATTAATTACAAACTAAACATTCAAGATTCAAATTGAATTGTAGTATGTAACAATGTGTCTCAATCCTCTCCTGGACTCAAACATACTATGTAGTTAGAAAACTAAGTATCTATAACTTGCCAAATTTTAAAAATATCTGTCTTCATTTAAACCTGAAAAATGTCATGCAATATAATAATAGTTTGTGTGTATTTCTACAATCAATTATTGGATATACAGGTGCAGGATAATCCACTGTTGCACCAAACAGATTGTGTATTATGAGCCAAAAGTTTAATGTACTTCGCAACGTTATTTATTTCATTAATATGTAATACTGACAAATATAATCTAATCCTTAATTATAGTGGTGCATATACTGTATATATTGTATTTCAATTAATATTATTTTGAACTATATATTTAATATTTTTTTTCACAATTTCTTTTTTGTATGAGATAATTGCAGTCATCTTTGTTTGGAAGATGTGAGAACAAGGTTGAAAGCGATAATTTCTAATTTGCTTGTAGTGATATTAGTGTACTTGACCCTGATTGGTTGTAGATGCCATCTTATCTGATTGGGATGAAGCTGATTGATTCTTGGCGTGTCTCTTTCCATTCAAATGGGCTTTTAATGTTGCAATTTCATTAAATTTGATCCCACATATGACACAATAATATGATCCCGACGGTACGCGATATTTTAAATTTAACTCGTCATCTGTCATTTTACTTACATTTAACTTTTCAACTTTAACTAGATGCTTTACACCTTTTGTATGTATTTGCAAGTCAATTGATGACGTTAAAGCTATACTACATACTTTGCACCAGAATGCTGGTAGTGCTGATGCGTTATTATTTTGTATGTTTTCAAATTGTTTGGAGAGGAAAGCTTCGCCTATTCCAAAACGTCTATCATCAACATAGCGACCAGACCCAATTGGTTTCGATATCTTAGCATGTACCGATTTGCGTCTACGTCCTTTATAATGCCGTTTTGCATCGGCAAATGATGTCAGTTGTAAGTCACATTTTTTACAACATAAATTTTTAGCTTCTTTATTAGCTTCCTCCTCCTCCCATATTCTTGAAGTCATGTCCTCTTTTGAATTTTCTGTACAATAATCGACAATAACATTATACGGGTAATACCGTGACTGTATGATTGATGTTGGTATTAGTGTTGGTGGTGTTATTGATGTTGGTGGTGATGGTGGTGATGGTCTTGGTGTTGGTTGTGATTGTATTGGTGTTGGTGCTGATGGTATTGGTGTTGGTGGTGATGGATTATTTGCGGAAGTTTCTTCGCCACCTACGCCACAAAGAGTATCATCACATATTGGCCGGTTAGAGTTTGTGCCCAAACACTTCAGATTCCCCATTTTTCATCAATTCATTTTTAGTCTGTTCCGATATGTGTTTGCGTCCTTCATAATGTTGTTTTGCATGAGCCACTGAAGTAAGCTTCACATTGCATAGACCACAGTATAAAAAGATAACCGGCTCCTTTTTGTTGCCTTCCTGCTGCACTTCATTCGCTTGTAGCCAACATTCAACTTTGCGTTTGTGAGACTTCGAATTATAATGATCGGAAGCGGATATGCTCGAATTAAATTTTTCTTTACACAGCCAACACCCCAACGGCAGCATGAGCTTCTTTAAATCATAAGGAATTTCCACCTCATCAGTGGCGACGACGACATTTCCATCATCATGTTCAGTTTTTAATAGTTTCGCAAGGGTAGCCATTACCATACGATGATTTTCTGTTTCAGATTTGTTTAAATCGTATTCTTGACAATCTCAGTTCATATGGCAGATATAACAAGGTGCACATGTGATTTGTCATTTCTGCCCGATTTCTTAAAAAGCTCTGATTCTGTTATTCGAAAATTGTAAATGTTATAAAGAAAGTAAGCAAGGGAGTGTAATTAGGAAATTGATTCTTTATAAAGAATTAAAGAAATCATATAGGTTTTGTAAAAACCCACTCATCCATTAATCAGGGTGCTCTGCTTACAATAATTTAACTATAAACTACAACGAACGTACGTAGATACATTAACCCTTATGTAGACACCAAGGTATTGCCAGACCATTTTTAACTTTGAACTGAAATACATTCAGCAGAATTAAATGCGTCCGATAAAATTGATATACAATAATAAACATATGTTTGTCTTCTTACGTAGAATAAATATCAGTTGAATTTGAGTAGAAATATAAACATTACGTTTTTGAAAGATCGTCAGATCTTAGATTTGAAATTAATATTATATTCCATAAGAATATTTTCAAGTATTTTTATTAATTTTATATTAATTTATGAATCTCATCTTGCAAACAGCACAGCAACTGGTGTCATATGTTGTAAGTAATATGTCTTATTTTATCGTCGCATTCATCAAATTTTATTACAATTTTCATCATCATTACTACTTTTCACATATATTTTGCATTGGCTCTTAATGTAATGATGGTGTTAGCAAGGTTAGGTCGAACGCAAATACTAAAGCCAAGAGCTGTCCAAGCCATGTATCACATTGGTCCGCAAGGCCACTGGGTAAACTTGCTCCTGTGGTGATCACCCTGTCCAATCTATCCTAACATCATTTGATTATGTCTGTGCACTTAGTTTTAGATAAATCCTCCACTGAACACATATAATAAATTTCATGTAAATTTCTAGTTGAGAAATTTAACAGAAGAATGAAATACTGACATTTCCTCACCTAAATATACAAATATTCTCTAAATGCTGTACTAAAACGCGAAGACTTGCTTTTCGTATTACTTACGTCTATATACAAGTTAGACTTAGTTTTGAAACTAAGCTAGTTTTTAAAAATTATAATAATATTATATTATTGCACCTTATTGTTGTTCCATTCAAAAACTAACCAAACATACTTATTCATCATTCTATATATTCTGATATTCTTGATCAATTGGGCTAGTGAAACTGATCGAGCTATATATTGCCTGCTTGTCTCATCCTTCTTTCTGTCCTCGATTTGCAGACCTCATAAGGAAACTAGACAGTTGCATTTTATAATTTTTTGATATTATTACTTTTGTTTGTCTTATAACATTTTTCTATTTATAAATATTGATTATATATTACTGTAATAAGTATCATTAAGGAGGCAAAAGTGCATTAATTAGAAATTAAAATTGCATTATAATTTTTAAAGAAATATATATTCGATCATTTCTTTCGTATTATTTACTTCTTTTTATTAACTACTTCTACATGTTTTATTATTTTATTACTTTACTATGACATTTACTATATACAATGCATGAAACCATGTATCAAGGAGAATCAGAATCATATCTTTCTGTCCGATTCTATGCCTATTTACCTGAAATTTGATACAGACACATTCCTCGATTTTCTAAGAACAATTGGTATACTTATGTAGCTTCCCTATATAATAATTATAATTTATTCGTTTCATTTATGTGTAAAAGACACATAACTTTCGGTGAACTGAAGTTAATACTTGTAATAATATCTGTAATGTCTTCGTGGACAGTGTAATATTGTTACTTATAAATATATAATTCTTTGTTTTTGAATAAATTGCTACTGCAATTATATTGAAAATCAAATTATACATAGAAATTTAAAAAAATTAAATGGCACTCATGCCTGATTATTTTGGATGTTTCTATAAATGATGCTGCTACAGGAGCTTTTGTTGTTGTAACTCCTGATGTTGTTGATTATGCTATTGCTGTTGTTTTTGCTGTCGTTGTTGCTGTTCCAGGAGTTGCTGTTGTTGTTCATTGTAATGCTGTTCCCACGATTTATGTGGACGTGCTTGACCTGGAAGCACAAGTAAATATTCACCTAACAAGATAAAGCAAAATTTTTTATATAAAAATAAAGCAAGAACTTAAGTACTGCTAAAGGTAACCTTTCATTCACATACTCAAATGCTTACATGGACCCTCTATCAAATATTGTAGCAATGTCCAAATATCAAAATCGTATGTAAAGTAAAGATTCATCTGAAAAAATCAATATGCAGGCTGTTTGACCACATGAGCAAAATTATTCCGAATTATATTTCCGAAATATCTCCACTACTTTCCACTCAACCCTTTGTCATTTAATCCTAATAACTTTAATCGAGCATTTCTCGTATATATGTATGTATTTTGTATATATATACAACTGTACATGTCTACCCCATATTCGCCAACAATGTACATTTCGAGACCCTAGGGTTAATGGATCCCATACAAACCCACTTTCAAATTCATGTTCTAATTTGAAACCCGTTTTTGTTTTTTCTATTATCAAACTGCAATTTGGATACTATAAGGTCTAACTCGTATTTAACAACCATGTAATTAGTTAGGTTCTAGGATTACTGGATCATATAGCTGGCCTGGTACTGATTATAAAGGAAACAAGTGACTCTAGCAATGCCTGGCTGCGACTTAGTACTTTGACAAAATTTCACCAAATTTGGAAGAGGAAAGCATATTTGCTTGACCTGATGGAAAGTAAATGACGCAGGCTCATATTGTACCAGGTAGCAAGGCCTTAGTATTTTATTTCCTATAAATCTAAAGCCAGAGAATGCCAATGTGCGCTAGTTAATTTAATCGGGATTATTGGATTTTCATGCATACATACTTTCAAATCCATAGGCACCCTCGCTCCTTGAGTTCCGCTGCGCCTGTCGGAAATTTTGTTGTTGCTTCTGTGATTGTCCTGGCTGTTGGTCTAATTGTGCGTTGCGTTGCCGGGGTTGTTGCTGTTGACGAAATGAATGATTTTATTGAGAAGCATGTGCGGACAAACAAAGTTATAATATTAATTCTAGGCAAGGTGCTGCTCAAAGCCGAGTACTACTCGCCATTAGAATGAATAATAGCAACTATTTTTAAACTTATGTAGTAATTTTTGACTTGTAGTAGAAGTAATTGAATCCCCTTAGAATGGATATAGTATAGTAATATAAATTCGTACCATCTGGTATCTGATTAATTCAGTCAAGCTTGGCAATGGTGCTGCTCGGGTTAACCTAATTGGAGTTGGAGAAGATATTGCGGTCGATGCCAAAGTATAACCATTTTGCAAATGAGTATTTCCTTGATTCCGAAAAGCAGCGAATGTTGTTGTTGCTGTTGCTATTGTTGTTGTTGCTGCTGTTGTTGTCATGTTTGGTGGCATTGTCGCCGTATTATTAGCTGTTTCTCCAGTTACTATATTTAAGAATATGTTATTAACATATTGTAAATATAAATATAGAAATTTTAAAAATTATTAAATCTATTTATACATACATATCGTAAGTATTGTAGTTAGTATCAATGAATAGTTGTTAGACGATTAAAATACATGAAAGTACACTAAAAGTACATTAAGTAATGTACAATAGAAATAATAAACATTACGAATGGCTTTTCCAGCACAAACTTATAACCAATTACCATATCCAACAAATAGCTGGCCAGGAAAGTAGTTGCCAATATTCTCATTTATATCCAATTATACATAAATATACTGACCGATCACACCAGCATACTAAATAGGTAAATGCAATTTTTCACTTTAATGCATGGATTCATTATAAATGAAACAAAATCGATAATATTTTTTGTGGCGAAGCAACGCGTGCTGGAACAACTGACATTATATAATTTTGTGGGTCACACTTTCAGAAGAAGGCTCCGATTGGTGCCATCAGCTTCATCGCTCTGCATCAAGATCATTGAAAATTATTGTCAATTGTATGTACATATAATGTTGTTGACTTGCCTGCAACAGTAAGAAGATATTGTGCTGCTATATCATTACTCATCAGATCATATTTCTGCAAGACATACAAATCCAATAGACGCCATTCAAATACACCATGCACTAGATGATAAGTACGCCGTTTCCTTTCGTTTCCCTTAAGACTATTGGCAAAGTATACAAGTTTCCAAGTGCTTTGTATCTAAAACTTTATTGATTGTTGTCGTAACCTTTTCATATGTGCTTGAATCTGTGGCCAATTTGTGGCATGCATTTTCCTCAATGAAATATGATATAAACTTGTCACTTGACATCTTATAAGTAAATCATGTGTATTTTGTCTTCACTTGTTGGTACCAATACTCTGCTCATATATACTATATCCATCACAAGATTTTGTATGAAATGATTGATCAAGTCGTTTCTTCATAATTGTATGGTAACTCTATTGTATTTTCGTTTGTCGTTTTCGAATGTATACTATGGTCACCCTGTTGTTTATTGATAAACAAACAACAAACATAAGAAAAAACAACAAATACCAAATGCACTGTACATTTTGAATATTATTTATGTGTTCTACTTGCTCCATATAAATTTTATTTAAAGTTTTGATTAATTTGAATTGTAAAAGTATGTTGTTGAGGGTGACTTTGATGGCGCTAATCCACCAATGCAACTTTGAGGAAAATTTACTCGTGACATTGCACGTTAGATGATGGACTCACATAAACAAGCACCTAAGCTTAGACAGCGCAATGTTCGTCCGGATGAGCAAATAATGGTGTATAAGTTGTAGGACAATTTGCAGGACCGCCACAATCACTTCAAATAATTGCATTGTTGCAAAAAATGTGTGATGTTAACATATGTAGGTAATTTTGTTGGTGCGCTACAATTGGCAGCGGGAACACGCGTCATTGATGAATTTTCCACAGAATGATCGAAGAGTTTTGCATTACAACCACCACCATTGTTGATATATTTGCAACCACAACAACAACAAACTACTCATATTCACAAATTTTTCTATGAACCAATTATATATAGAATCAGAAAAAATGGAAATCTAAAAACGAAATGAATTCAAAGAGAATTGCATCACTACGGAACTCCATTCAATTAGAGCCAAACATTCAAAGAGTCTTAATGGCTTTTGCCATTTGCTATACAATCGAGAGCCTACAAAATCGTGCCGTTCGAATGGCTTACATATTGACGGCAATAAATTGCAGCAATTAAAAATGATTATTTGGAAGCGGGTCGCCCTAATCCAATTGAAATTGATCGTAATGTATAAATAGCTTTGGGCGTGTTCTATAATCTAGGAGGCGGAATTCTCCGATAACTGTGAAACTCATGGACGAAACTAGAAAACCAGTGAATCCCTGCGCCTTATGTGATTCCAAATGGTATTTTCGAGAGCACAATAGCTTAGTGAGACCATTAAAATATGATGTGGTTGTAGAAGAAAATCGCTATAATAGCAATTTAGAGAATTATATTTAGAGCGGGGCGCCAGCAAGCCAAGAATACTGGGCAACGTGTCCAAAATATGAATATCGATTGGGGCAAAGTCACGAATCCAGGAAATAGCTGATATCATTTTGAGACAAATCGACTATGATAAAACAAATGTAACGAAATGTTGTTATTTATGTGAGGGAGCACCGATACCACCACAACCACAGAATTCTTATCCTTTTTTCTATTTTCATGTCGTTTCGGCCATTGTGCAGTAGTTTTTCCGGCACGGCGCCAGAAGAGAACCGGAATTTTGTTTTATTTTTAACGTGCCATGTCCTGAACAGGTGAAAGATAGCTACACCCGACGATAAAGTTATACGTTACATTGTGTGCTGTGCATTGCAATTTTCACCAGAAGATTGGTTATGTAATGTGTCGATTTAATATTTAGGTGATACTGGATTCAAGCCAATCGATCATTTAATAAATCGGATACCTCACGATTATAAAAATGTTGTCAAATCGGCAACTTCGGTTCACCGAAGATTTCATAGCACCATTCACGAAGGAAAACTTTATTCAATACTACTTTTATCTTGTTTCAATCTAATCTACATCTAAGAATATACTCAGCATAAATTCATCTCATGCTCTGATCAAGAATATTTCTATAAGTTCATACATCATACCTAATGGTAGGGGTTCTCAAAGTTTATTTGATTGTTACAATATGTCCAATCGAGGACGTAGTGTTGAGGTGACTAGATCCCCTTTTCTCTTAATCAGAGAAACTTGACATGCTGATCAAACATATTTAGTATATTTGGTCCGCTATTACATACTTTCAATTATTGGTTCACAACATTTTCCAATCGTGAATGGTTTAGAAAAACAAAAATCGACGACACTTCAAATTAATTAGAATAGAAGTCTTTTTGAAGTTTAATTGTGTTAAGCATCTATTTATACTGACAAGTGTCCAACATACTATCCTGCAACCGATAGACATCGGATACAATCTTCCATCTTTCGTTCTCAACGTTTATAATAAAAGATTGCTGGAAGAAGTTTATTGGGTGATCGACATATACAACCGATCCGCCAGTATGAATCGCATATGTCAGCTGTCCACCGAACGCATCAACAAGAATCGGTTGTGCATCCAGCGTCGTCAATGTGTGTTTGGAGTTGGGCAGTTCAATAAAATACTTGTGTATCATGTCTTTGCCTTGCGCACCATTTCCATTCCAAACAAAAACCGCGTTTGGCAAATATAAACTGCTCATTTTCTACAATGAAATTTCTTTATTATTGTGTTACATCCAATTTGATGCCGATGACTTACATGTCGGCGATTATCGATAGACGCATAATAAAACTGCGTGAAATGTTCAGCCGTCCGCATACAAGCTTCAATTTTACCCTTCAATTCCTGGAATGTGAGCAATAGAAGTGTTTAAATATTGATTTTTGATTTTTATAATACATTATACTATTAAGATTAATCATGCAAAATACATTATACTATTACATTATTCATTTCAGTATTATTTATCTATGTATGTATATATTTCTTTTACAAAAATGCAATTTCACAATTGCTTTCTTCAATTGTCGAACTTCCAAATTATGCAATGGACAAAATTGAAATTATTAATATAATTAGAAAACGATTTTAATGCAAAACAATTAAATTTTCAACTTTCGTATTGAAATTTGCCGACGGCCGAAATAGCCACGCGTGGAAGAAAGAGGTTTTGTTATTGTGTTGAATTTGAAAGTGTTAGATAGGAAAGTGAGAAGAGCAGAGCGGTACGGCACAAAGGGAAAAAGTAGCGAGTGATTGGCTTTTAGGCGGTTCGGCATACCTATACCATACGTACGCATCATGAAGAACAAATAATGCTCTGATTTATTGGGCATAGTCACCATTTAACTGGATTCAATAGGAAGAAAAAGATATTTCTTCATACCGGACGCCGGATGTGTAGAACTATTAGCAATCGGTTAAATGTTATAATCAAATTTTTGAATATTTAGCTGATGTGTAACAGAAATAATTAACTATATATGAGTGATGTTTTTGTTGCTTTTTGTAATGTCTGGTCATGGAAATGGAAAATATATCAAAAATGGAGCAACGGGGCACGTACAAATAGACAAATATGAAATTTTGACTCAATGAAATTAATCTTCTTCAGTTTTAATTTTATAGATTTTTTTATTTTTGTTCATCGACATTATTAACTGTCCACGAATGTGAATGACACGGTCTATACGTTAAAATCAATTCAATTTTTAATTAAATTTAATGAATGAAGAAGTTTGGAGTCGAAATTGTACTTTCGTCAACACTTTTTGGTTACTGACTTTTGAGTCGATTGGATGAACTATGTTAAAATTGATAAAGACAAGTCTGATGAGCATGGGCTCAAATTTGTAGTCCTCCTCACAGAAATACACAACTATACTTTTATGTATAATCTAATAATAAATATAATGGATGTTTCTTTCAGTAAATTATATTTATTTCATTCTTCTTCCAGAGTAATAATTTAAATCCATAAAATACATCCACATCACCAGGTGGATGCCAATATTCCAATAGAACCGATGTCATCAAGCATATATAAACACGTAGTTGTTGCTTGTGAAGATTTGCATTGAGAAATTGTTGCCTATATTACAAAGCAATTCATAATTCCCAGCATTCTCATGTACAAAAGAATATTTTCCTAGTGGTTTTAATTAGTTTTCTTCGTGCTACACCATAATTATGTAAAGTATGCAAAAGTGCCAATGCATTAATTAACCAAACATATTTAGTATACTTGGTCCGCTATTACATACTTTCAATTATTGGTTCACAACATTTTCCAATCGTGAATGGTTTAGAAAAACAAAAATCGACGACACTTCAAATTAATTAGAATAGAAGTCTTTTTGAAGTTTAATTGTGTTAAGCATCTATTTATACTGACAAGTGTCCAACATACTATCCTGCAACCGATAGACATCGGATACAATCTTCCATCTTTCGTTCTCAACGTTTATAATAAAAGATTGCTGGAAGAAGTTTATTGGGTGATCGACATATACAATCGATCCGCCAGTATGAATCGCATATGTCAGCTGTCCACCGAACGCATCAACAAGAATCGGTTGTGCATCCAGCGTCGTCAATGTGTGTTTGGAGTTGGGCAGTTCAATAAAATACTTGTGTATCATGTCTTTGCCTTGCGCACCATTTCCATTCCAAACAAAAACCGCGTTTGGCAAATATAAACTGCTCATTTTCTATAATGAAATTTCTTTATTATTGTGTTACATCCAATTTGATGCCGATGACTTACATGTCGGCGATTATCGATAGACGCATAATAAAACTGCGTGAAATGTTCAGCCGTCCGCATACAAGCTTCAATTTTACCCTTCAATTCCTGGAATGTGAGCAATAGAAGTGTTTAAATATTGATTTTTGATTTTTATAATACATTACACAATTAAGATTAATCATGCAAAATACATTATACTATTACATTATTCATTTCAGTATTATTTATCTATGTATGTATATATTTCTTTTACAAAAATGCAATTTCACAATTGCTTTCTTCAATTGTCGAACTTCCAAATTATGCAATGGACAAAATTGAAATTATTAATATAATTTGAAAACGATTTTAATGCAAAACAATTAAATTTTCAACTTTCTTATTGAAATTTGCCGACGGCCGAAATAGCCACGCGTGGAAGAAAGAGGTTTTGTTATTGTGTTGAATTTGAAAGTGTTAGATAGGAAAGTGAGAAGAGCAGAGCGGTACGGCACAAAGGGAAAAAGTAGCGAGTGATTGGCTTTGATTGAAGAACAAATAATGCTCTGATTTATTGGGCATAGAAAAAGATATTTCTTCATACCGGACGCCGGATGTGTAGAACTATTAGCAATCGGTTAAATGTTATAATCAACTTTTTGAATATTTAGCTGATGTGTAACAGAAATAATTAACTATTATATATATGAGTGATGTTTTTGTTGCTTTTTGTAATGTCTGGTCATGGAAATGGAAAATATATCAAAATGGAGCAACGGGGCACGTACAAATAGACAAATATGAAATTTTGACTCAATGAAATTAATCTTCTTCAGTTTTAATTTTATAGATTTTTTTATTTTTGTTCATCGACATTATTAACTGTCCACGAATGTGAATGACACGGTCTATACGTTAAAATCAATTCAATTTTTAATTGAATTTAATGAATGAAGAAGTTTGGAGTCGAAATTGTACTTTCGTCAACACTTTTTGGTTACTGACTTTTGAGTTGATTGAATGAACTATATTAAAATTGATAAAGACAAGTCTGATGAGCATGGGCTCAAATTTGTAGTCCTCCTCACAGAAATACACAACTATACTATTATGTATAATCTAATAATAAATATAATGGATGTTTCTTTCAGTAAATTATATTTATTTCATTCTTCTTCCAGAGTAATAATTTAAATCCATAAAATACATCCACATCACCAGGTGGATGCCAATATTCCAATAGAACCGATGTCATCAAGCATATATAAACACGTAGTTGTTGCTTGTGAAGATTTGCATTGAGAAATTGTTGCCTATATTACAAAGCAATTCATAATTCCCAGCATTCTCATGTACAAAAGAATATTTTCCTAGTGGTTTTAATTAGTTTTCTTCGTGCTACACCATAATTATGTAAAGTATGCAAAAGTGCCAATGCATTAATTAACCAATTTGCAAATAGTGTGTATTCCAATTGTGTCAATAGTTATTTTTTTTTTGAACAAATCCATTCATTGCTTTATTGAAGATTGTACGAAATATTAATGAATCATCATCTTTAGCAGTAAT
>JBAMAW010000904.1:0-13143 GCA_037043295.1 Amiota minor
TCAAGGAACACAAGATAAAGGCACGACCGAACTCAATGAGAATAGGTTTGTGTCTGAGAATATTTTTAATTAACAACATTAAACAATACAAACGCGTAACAAAAGATTATTAAATTAAGTTAATTTGTATAGTAATTTAATCTTCGTCATCGCTTTCATTTAGCGAGTCTTTTATTATTAAGGAATGTTTTAAATTTAAATGCTTATTGTGATATTTGGTGGAATGAACATAGATTATGATGCGAGGATAGTTTATTAGCGTCTAAACATATAATTCATACAAAAGGGTTATATTATTTAGTTTACATTTTTGACATGTTTTAGCATATTTTCGTACGTTTTAGCTATCACATTTTTCCAGTAAAATTGTACTCTTAATTTTTTAATCATTCTTTGTATTCCTTCCTGCATGACCTCCGAAAATCGGGTCATCATGAAATTTCTTTATTAATTCCTTTTTATCATCATCTCTGACTATGTGAGCCAGGCTTGCAAGTGCAAGTGCTTTCTTGTATTTGCTATATTTTTTAATTCATTCATTTGTATCTTTTGTAATAGTTTATCGTTTATTGATATCTGAAACTTTTTAATTCCATTATTTCAAGCTTTAAAAAATAATAATAAGAGATTGATCTCTATGAACAACAATGTCGGATATAATCATAGTGTCAACCAACGTCTTCCTTAGTTTTATTTTCACTTTGTCCATTTCTGAACATATTGTTGCACTATTATTTATCCATTGAGAAGTCTCATATGAAGAAAATATTCTTTATCTCGAAATAAAATACACACGTTTGTCAATTGGTAATACAGTTTAATTATAATATTTTTTTTTTTTTTTTTTGTTGTTACCGATTGGATATGTACTATTGTTTTCCTACATCTTATATCTTAAATATAAAAGAAAACACTAAGTACATTTTTAACAATAAGAGGGGAAAAAGGCAGTGGACAATATCGAACATTTTCGAATTGTCTCTTGAATAATGATACTGGGTGTCTTAGGCCTCATTTTTGAGAGCTACTTGCGGCAGGCCAACAACCGCAAGATGCCTCTCAGCGCCACCCGTAACCTAAGTTAGGTCAGATCGACTGATCTGCTTCGTTTTAAGCGTCTACGTCTAGACAATTCGTGAGATGGAAGGCCTGTTATTTCTAGATTGGTATGTCGCTCTAATGTTTTGTGGTACCTCCTGCTAGCATTAATGATTTCTTCCTGAATCATAGTTACGCCGAGGTCTTTGTGAATTTCATAGTTAGATATAAACCAGTCCGCATTAACTATTGATCGAAGTATTTTTGATTGTTGACGCTGAATGATGTTAATGTTAGTTTTCTTGGCTGTACCCCATAATTGCATGCCGTACGTCCATATAGGCTTAATTACACTATTGTATATAACCAATTTCCCATTGGTTGTTAACTTAGATCTACTGTTAAGAAGCGGGTATAGCTGCTTAAATTTTAATATGAGCTGATCTCTCTTTTTTTGGATATGATGTTTCCACGCCACATTACTTAATGGAATGTCAGTACCTTTTATTTTTAATTGTCTTGGCTGATAAGCTGTCCGTGTTGTGTATATCACTTGCGTCGTTTTTAGTTCATTCACTTTTATTTTCCATTTATCAAACCAATTGCAAGCTTTGTCAAGAATATTCTGCAGTTTAGTTGTTGCAACAACTAAATTTTTATGGGAGTACATTAGTACTGTATCGTCAGCGAAGGTAGCCACCATTGCCGAGCTATCTCCTGGAGTTGGGATGTCTGATGTGTATAAAGTATACAACATAGGACCAAGCACGCTTCCTTGAGGGACTCCTGCTCTTATCTGTCTTAGCGTAGAAGATTCATCCTTACATTTAACGTAGAAATAGCGAGAGTCAAGGTAGCTTTTAATGATTTCAAATAGATCAGTTGGAAATACGGTCCTAATTTTACTCAGTAGGCCGTCGTGCCAGACTTTGTCGAAGGCCTTTTCTATGTCCAGAAAAACACCAACACAGAACTTTTTTTCATCAAGGTCCTTTAAAATTTTGTGAGTTACTCTGTGGACTTGCTGAATTGTGGAGTGACTTTGTCTAAACCCGAATTGGTGGTCAGGAATGATTCTATTCACGTCTAGTATTGGTTGTATTCGGTCAAGTAGGAGACGTTCAAATACTTTAGAAAGTAAGGGCAATAGGCTGATTGGTCTGTACGAGGACGCCTTGGTTGGATCTTTGCCCAGTTTGGGTATGGCTATTATTTCAGCAACCTTCCATAAAGATGGGTAGTGCTTTAGTCTTAATATCGCATTGAACAAATTCCTAATAAATACGATTGCCTTCACAGGGAGCTCTTTGAGTAACTTTCCAGTTATTTGGTCATAACCTGGCGTTTTTCTCTGACTAGTGCGCTTTTCAATACAGTGCCTAACTTCATTGGTTGAAATCATTTTTGTACAGTATTGTGGAGATGGAGTCCTGTCATTTGGATCTCTCGTCCTTTGCCAGATCTTACGCAGTTTGTTTTTGTTCGCGACTTGAATTTTTATTGAGCGGGGGAAAATATAGTCGTCCTCTTTTGGATTAAGATCAGGCGTTGCTCTATTAGCTGCTTCGTTTATAATGTCATTCAAGTATATCACTGACTTTTCAATATCGTCAGGTTCTTTAAGAGGTACATTTATTGTGAAGCTATTGTCAATAAATTCTCTGTACGCCTCCCAGTCAGTTCTGAAATTATACATTTTGCACGCGGGTTGATCTTTTTTTATTGCGCAACTATATTCAACTTGTATTGGTGAATGATCGGAAGAAAGTTCAAGTCGGGAGTCAATTTTGAAATGTGTTATATTCATGTTTTTTAATACACAGAAGTCTATTAAATCCGGTATTTTAGTCCGATCTGTTGGCCAATATGTGGGTTCACCTGTACTCAAGTGCATCCCCCCAATCGTTTGAATTGCACTTAGCAAGTTTTTCCCTTTGGTGTTTGTCAGCCTTGAACCCCAGTTTACATGTTTCGCGTTGTAATCACCTGCTACGAAGAACCTTGGACCAAGCTCTTTAAAGTAGTCCTTAAATTGAGCTGTTGAGATTGAGTGTCTAGGTGGGCAATAAATCGCTGCTATTGTGAAAGGTCCATATTTGTCTTCTAATAGCAATTTGGCCGACTGAATGTGAGCGTGTTGATAATTTTCTAGTTCAACGTGTCTAGTATTGTTTTTAACAATGATAGCCGTGCCACCATGTCCTGAACCATCCGGGTGATTTGTTTTATATATTTTATATCCGGGAATGCTCAAGTAGTGATTACTTGTGCAATGGGTTTCAGAGATTAGAGCTACGTCAATCATATTGTCATTTAGAAATAGTTGGAGTTCAAGGATATGTTTGTGCAAACCATTGGCATTCCACGCAATAATTCTTAATTTATTGTCCATTTTGTTTGTCAAGTTTGGTTATCAGGATGGTGATTATATTCATCATGTTAGTCACCTGTTGAATCAATTGCTTCATCATGATTTTAAGTTCAGCTGAATCGTCATTTGGCATAATATTATTGTTGTTTTGATGGGAGGAATTACTTTCTATGGTCGGATTCTCAGTTGAGTTGACTTTAGATTTTTGGGTTGGTCGGTTGATTGGCTGGGGTTGGGGAGTCGCAGCTGTAATTTGCGCATAGCTTATACCATTCTCCACTTTACTGGACGTTATGGGCATTTGCTGAACTTTTGTGAGATCCGTCAATACTTTGGGTCGAAGGGCAGGAAACCGTTGGGTTTTGTATATTTCACAACCCTTGTAGTTGGCTGTATGAGCTCCACCACATAGAGCACATTTTATTTTAGTAGTTGACTCCATACAACAGTCGATTGTTTTGTGCTTACCAGCACATTTGACGCATACTGGATCCCTGGTACAATAGTTTCGGGTGTGCCCGTATTTTTGGCAGTTGCTGCATTGCACTATCATTCTCTTGTTGTGGGGGGCCTCAAATTTAATTTTGGTATGTAGTAATGTCGTAATATTATAAATATTTTTATTAGTTGAACTACCTTTAAGTTCAATTGAGAACAAAGGGAGTGGTTTATTGGTTGTTCTTTGTAGGATATTATGTATATTTATAACTTCGTGGCCTAATATCTTCAGTTCGCGTTTTATGTCGTCGGTGTCTGTTGATTGATGAAGGTGTCTCAACATAACTTTAAAACCTCGTTCATCTTTGGGCTTGAAAGTGTAATATTTCGTTTCTTTGGTTTTTAGTAATTCAATGATTTTTGTATAATGTAGGGGCTCTGCCGGTTGGATACGTACTTCATCATTGGGCAATGTTTTTAGTACGTAGTTATGATCTACAATTTCATACAGAGCATTATTAAGAATGGAGATTTCTTCTACCCCCTGCACATAAATAGGTGGTGGCTTATTAGCTTTTGGAGGTCGCTTGGAGCCATTGTCCAGAGTATTCTTCGCTTCTTCTAAATTGTCATCGTCGATATCTAAGATTCCAAAATAATTGGAAGATGGCTTGCCAAGCCAGTAGTTAAGTGTGGTCTGCTTTTTTTTGTTTGTTTAGTTTTATTAGTTTTTGAAGATATGGTAGGTGACGCTTTGTTTGTTTTGGACTTTTTGTTAATGTTTGGTGATTGTTCAGTCGGTATGGCAGGTGATTGCGTTTTTCTGTTTCTTTTATTTGAAGCTAACTGTTCAGATCCAGTTTTATTATTTGAGTTTTGTACTTCTGTGATAATTGGTGTAGGCATAACTGTCGCAGAGTTGAGCAAAGAGGCGATCGAATCGTTTGTGTTGTTGTGGATATGAGTTTTGGTATTAGTTGTTGTTGGGGTAACTGCATACGATGACGCGATCGAAGCAGTTGTTGAGAAAACTGTTGTTATTGATACAACCAATGAAGCTGTTGATGTACAAGCAGTGCTTTGTGTTATAGTTGTTGTAGTTGCTGATACAGTTGCAGCATGGGTAGAGTACAGGGGCGGTTGTGGGGAAGGGCATTGGGTGCTCCATGGTAAGGAGCACTTGGTGTTCGCGCTGTCAGAGCAAAGAGCAGGAGAACAAGAACTTGCCCTGCGCTCAGGCGACTTGGTGGTTAAAAATGAGGATTCATTTTTGTTTTTAGGACAGGAAGAGACAAACGAGAAATATGCATTTCTTGTCGTCTTTCTTAACGATTTTGTTATAGCTTTCTATTGATTTCTTTGTATGTTTTAAATTTTACTTTACTAATGCAATGATTTGCATAGAAAAGGGAACTAAAAATTAAAACAACAAGAAATTGCAATCAATAGAAATTTTTTTGTTTTTTTTTTTTCGATGCTGAGCTTAGGAGCGGAAGAAAGAAACACGTCTTCACTGTTCGAATGCCAGCATAAGAATGAAATTATAATATTAAAAGAAATAAACACACATTTTTGTCAATTGTTAATACAGTTTAATTATAATATCAAAGAAATAAATACACATGTTTGTTAATTGTTAATACAATTTAATTATAATATTAAATACACTTGTGATTAGGTATTTGGATTTTATTAGTTAATTAATGTTAAATTTGAATTGTAATCAATTCGATATTATAGCACTTGTGCTATTTCGATTAAGTATTTTTGAATGAATATTTAAGTAATATTTAATTATTCCGGCACTGGTGCTCGCTTGTGAGTTACACGAAGAAAACTAAACTTACTTAATAAAATAGCTTTGACTTTTCGTTGTTCTGACTGTCGGTATCGTTTTTCTTCTGCATCGTGGGAAGCTATTATTTCTGTGGAATTTTGTGTTATTGCAGTTACCGTGGGAAGATGGACTGCACGTGGCCTGAGTCAGCTGATTCCTTGTCACTTCTATCGTTGGTAAGTTGTTTGTGTTAACTTTTCTATTGATGTTTTAGCGGAATTAATGCTTTTTTTATTGATTAATGTGGGCTTTGTATTGCTTTGTTGTCTAGTGGTTATTTTTAGGATTTTTTGTGTCTGTTTGTAGTTTTTAATGTCATTAAATTCTATGCGCGATAGAGCATCTGCAGCATAGTTATCTTTTCCCCTCAGGTACTCTACTGTAAAATCGTACTCTTCTAAATTAAGTCTCATTCTAGTGAGCTTGGACGATGGGTTTTTCATTGAGAATAAGTATAATAATAGATGTTGCGAGGATAGTTTATTAGCGACTAAAAATATAATTCATACAAAAGGGTAAGGGAAATAACAAAAGCAAACGATCATCCATGTTGCATTGTAACGTTCAAACATGTTCTAACATATTTTTTCAACAGATTTTGCAATTCTTTAAATTTTTTAGAAGAGATTTCTACATAAAGGCTTAAAAGTAAAATTAAAATTGTTCACAGTCCCTTTAGTAGAATTTTCAGAATGTCCATAGATGAGTTCCATTGATTTTGATTTTTTTTCGAATAAAGCTACGCGAAGTTTATTTAAATTTAGTTTAATTTTGTTCGATAATAAAAAATCTGCAAATGTCTTCCAGTTTTTAAAATCAGAGTGGCCTATTTCAATGCAGCCGTATGCCGATGGGTTAGTTCGTGCATTGCGAATAATGGTACGTTTTCGTACAAAAGATTAAATTGTGCAATGCACAGAATCAACTGGCATCTTTATATGACCGGGAAGTAAATATATAATTTTTATTTTACAAATGAAGTTTGGAAAATTTTAAAAATTTACCAGCATAGCTAATCTTGCCTTGTTGCGGTTTTGACTAGCGCAACTGTCACAATATAGACTTCGTTCATTAGATGTCTGTCTTTGATCTACGATTATTAGATACTTATTTATATAGTGCTGTGCCGATTTCATTGCAGCTTCGCTTACCATCACGTCAACCCGCAAAAAGCAATAGCCATATCTAATGCCATTTTCATAAACGCTAAAATTATAAAAGTGTGCTTGCGTGAGTAGAAAAGGGTTATATTATTTCCGAACGGAGTATTCAAAACTTTTTGCAAATCGAAGTTGGTGCATAAGTTTGAAATTTTTTTTGCTTTTATCTTGATCTTTTAAAAAAATTGCTTCGACCGCATACTTGTCTCTAATATGCATCTTATACTCATCGGAATTCTCTAAATCATTTTCTTCTTCTTCATCAAGATTTTTAATATTTTCCCACTTAGTGCACTTATCATTTTTCTGCAAATGAAAACCTATGTTAAATTCGTTTTTAAAAACCTTTCTGAAGACCCAATTCGACACAATATAGTTACTGAAATTTTTGTCATTCATGTATTGATTGTAGGGTTTGAATACTTCGAAATTCTTGTGGCAAATAAGCTTGTGTGCTTTTGGATCTGTAATAGTGTGATGGCACTTCTGCAAGTTTTTTAAAACATAATTTACGGAGCTTTAAATTATCATCATCTGTTTTATTGTGAGATGCCGCCTTTGATTGGGGCTGAACATAATTTTCTTGCATTAAAGCTAAAATAAATTTTTGGCAAACTTTAAAAATGATTCCTTCATAAGTAAGGGAATACTCTTCACGTCACACAACTAAAACATAACCACACAAGCATAATTACTTATTAACGGGACTAACATAAAATTAGTTTACAGTAACTTATTTACTTACAGTTTACGAAGATGATTGCATTATCATTAATTTTTTAATTTTTTCCGTGGACAAACTTTGAAATAGAGTAGTTCACAGAAACTGATCCCATAAATATGAATCAATAAAGAAAACATCCAAAATGGTTCTCTTCAACTTTATATTCTTTTATCTATAAGTAACGGTGAATCGAATAGATGTACAAAGGGGCTACAAAAAGCGAGCAATCCGCATCACATTCTACTTCTAATTTAAAAAAAAAATTGTAAATAAAACGACTACTACAAAATATTTTTATATGGCACATGCATTGTAACATACGTTATAATATACAGTAAATTTTTGGCGCAACTATAGGGATTTCAGCTTCAATATTTTATAGCCACCTCAGCTGCAGCTACCAATTCGACACTTAACTCATTAACAGATTTGTCGATATCACTTACAGAGTTGATTACAGGTGCAATTTCCATGTGAGAACTAATATATTTTTTATAATGCAACCAATTAGTTTTATTAGATATAAGTCTATACGGGCGACCCTCAACTATTGGAAAATCGAGTAAAACGATGTCAACGGGTGAGTGATCGGATGAAAGTTCATAATGAGTAACTGCTGATTGAGATTGCATGGGTACAATATATTTTTTATGATATATTGTCGAAGATATCGGGAATTGTTCTTAGAGTGCTGTAAAATTGCCGACCTTTTGGATTTACTAAACGAGAACCCCAATAAGTGTGTTTAGCATTGTAGTCACCGGCCGCCAAAAATCGTTCTTCCAGGCTATCAAAGTAATTTTTAAACACATCTGCAGATAATGAAAATCGTGGAGGACAAAATACAGCAGATAACGTCAGATTGCCATGACGCATTTGCATCCGAACCGAAGTTGCTTGTCGATAATTAGATGAGTATGGCTCTAGGTCTGGAGTTTAGTACGCTTTCTTATAATATTGCATGAGCCATCAGCTTTTCCATCCGGATGATTTGATGTATAAACTAAGTAGTCTGGTATAAAGAAGTTGTTTTTGCTAGTCAAATAAGTCTCACAGACTAACATCACATCTACATTGTTGTCCTCTAGATACTTCATCAACTCTAGTTTGTGCTGTGAAATGCCGTTTTCGTTCCAGTGAGTTATTTTTATATGGGGAATTTAACTTATCCAAAATTTTCATTTGGATTTTCATCATTTCGTGAAAAGACTTTAACATCAATAAGATTGTTTGATTCAGGGTCTGTAATAAATTCACCAACATAGTTTCACTAGAACTTTGTGGTTGCAACACTGGCTCATTACAAGCATTTAGAGTTGTGGTAGTTTGTGAGATTGGTTCAATATGTTGAGACATTGGAGCCTTAGGCTTCACAATCTTTTTCGCAATTTGTTGTTGAGCGCTTCACTGCGGTGCACCTGCAGACGACACGTTTGAAGTTAAAGGAATATTAGGTGGTGGGCACATGATTGCCCCCACAGTTGCTGCATTTTTTAAGATCAGGATTATCGCGACTAAGTTTACAGTTTGCGGTTTGATGCAAGTCTCCACAAGCTACGCATACTGAACGAAGGGGGCAATAAGATTTTGTGTGGCCACATTCCTTCAATTTGTGCATTGCACAGGATTTACTCGTTTGTGAGGCTCCTCCACAGTTACCCTAAGATAAAGTAAATATTTAAGGTTGTACATGGGATGCACTTCATTTTTTTTAAATGCTGCAACTTTGGGGCCAACTTAATTTTGTACAATGGCTGTGAATTTTATTTTTATGAAAAATATTGATAACTACAAACCCTTTTTCTTCCAGTGCACTCTTAATATCCTTACAATCAACAGAGGGTTCAATGAACTTAATTACAGCTTTTAAGCTGATAGGTATAATAGTTTCTTTTAGGCACCCTAAGGTAATTAGTTACAGAACTGTAGTTTGCTTCCGTGTAAATTTGGACCTTAGTTTCTTTTATATTACCCTTGGTAATAGGGATAATTTGACTGTTATTGTTGCCAACTATTTTTTGGATAGCAAAAAAAAGCCTATTCGAGCTTTCTTCACGAACATATGTTGGAGGAGGTGTCGCGGTTTTTGGTTTTTGTCATCGTTTTTAGTAGGTTCATCCTTTTCAACAAATACTTGGAACCTATTATTTTCCAAAAGCGTTTTCTTAGCATTATTATTTTTTTGCGGGCTTTTACGTTTATTGTGAATTTGTATGTAGCGGTCAATTTATTTTCCAGGGTCCCGTTTTGCATGCGCTGTTTTCGACTACCTGCTGGTGATACAGTTGTCTTTATACTCTTCACGGAAGTGAATAGTATTATAAGTTTGTCATGAAGTTTGTAACAGGCAGACGGAGACAAAAAAAACCACATAAAGTATATATATTCTTGATCAGCTCGATTAGACGAATTGATTAAGCCAGTTATCAGTTTTCAAAGGAGGCACAGAACATTTGTCAGAACCAGCCGAATCCAGCCACCCAAACATTCACTGCGTGCCGTGAAGAGTATTTCATCTTCGGCATAATCGAAAATAACGTTCTTACTAGTTTTGATTGCTTTAGCTTGCGTAACAGAATTTTTCTATCGCTTGCTTGTTCGGGCATTGGGTTGTTGATGTCCCGATTAGATGTTTGGGTGTTTGTTGTTGTTACAATACAATAACTGCACGTGATGACGCAATCGATGCAGTAACTAAGAACACTGTCCACTAGCTGTTGAAGTAAAAGCTGTGCTTTGTATTGTGTTTGGTGTAGTTTTAAACAGTTGCTTCTGGGTCTAAATGAAAAGGTTGGTTGAGGGGAAGTGCACTGGGCACTCCATGGAAGTGAGTGACTAGTGCTTACTGCACTAGGTGACAGAACAGGAGAGCAAGACTTGCTATCTGGGTGGCTGTGTAGTTAATAAGGAACATTTTTTTTTTGTTCCTGGTATCATTAGCGACAAACGAGAAGTATGCATGTCTCGCTGTCATTATTGGGGCTGCTTGGCTTTAAGAAAAAATAAACTTACTAGTTGCGAGGTAAACATCTGATCAGCAAGACTGCGCAAAGACGAATAATGAAATTAATCTTGCCACAAATTTTTTACTTAATACATTAAGTATTAAAAAAATCGGCCAATTGCGAGACAGACTCGTACACGGAGGGTTCCGTACCTGATTGGGGTTTGTATAGGGGGTAATCCCCCTAGTGGTCCGATTTTACTGATTCCAGCAAATGCAACGCGCCTATATTAATCACTTATTGTGTCTAAATTTCTGTTCAATAGTGGAAAAAACAAAAAAGTCTTTCGAATAAGAACCTGAGTTTTAATGATGGGCTTGTATGGGAGGTTCCGCCCCTAGTTGGTCGATTTGGCTGATTCCAACAGATATATGCGATATGTATATCAAAAACAAATAGTGTCTAAATCTTAATTTGATAGAATAAAAAACAAAAAGTTTTTTAATAAGAACCTGAATTTTAATGAGGGTTTGTAAGGGAGATACCCTCCTTAGTGGTACGATCAAACTTAAATTTCGACAGTATAAGTTTCTGATGTATAGCCACCAACCACCAAAGATTTTCAAGATCGTGGGATTACTGGATCATAGCTGCCATATGTTTCTATATTTTAGTTTTAGTATTTGTTGCTGATGCCCAGATAGAACTACATATAAGATGTGAACCGAGGACGAACGGACGGACAACGAAGTCTCTTGAATAGGGTACCCTTTTGGGTCCGGATCCCTAAAAAAAGAAAAAAACAAAATTGTGTTATTTGGGGCAGTGTGCGTTCAAAAGTAATGCAAAAATGCACCGGAATACAAAAATACATAAAATATAAAAAATAAGAAACATGCAAAATTCACTTACAATTGAAAATTGTGTCAGCATTTGAAGCCGACAGTGTGATTGGTATTGTCTGTGCCAAAGTATTGTACATATTGTAAAAGTAAAATTAGACGAAATACGAATGACTTCATTTCTGTCGTCTTCGCTTCACAAATGAGATGAAATTGGATAATACAATGGGTTTAACGATTCTTGTATTTTTATGTCCATATACTCCTCAAATATTTAGTATTTCTTTATACACTTCACAAAGCACTTCTGTTGTTTATAATGCGTAGAACTATTCTTCTGAGACCATAATAACTACTTATAATTGTACATTGACAAGAAAGGGGAACTGATTTGGTCTTTCGTTCAACCCATGGAAACACAAAAACGCATACGATTAAGCCTAATAATTTTAAAGAAAGATAAGTCTACTTCGTACACAAGTGCAGATTTAAAGCTATTATGGTTGCTATACCTCTTGGAATATTACTAAGCAATAATACAAATTATGTTTCATATGCATAGACAGACCAAATATCTTATCATTTAAAGCTCTTAAAAGCTAAAAATTGTTTCTTTACAAGACTTCAAGGAAAAAACAATAATTAAAATCAATATCAAAGACCAGTATAACTTTGTAATAACTTCGCGGATATTTTCAAGTGCTTCCATAGCTCCGTGCAACTGTTCCAATGCATTGTTATACTATACATTGTATAAATATCAGACTTAAGTTAAGTGTATTAACATTTCTAGCAGAAAATATGGAAATGTCTACAGCTAGACTAAAATACAATGAACCATTATTATGTTACTTATGTGCAACTAGCGGACATTTTACTTTTATCTCTGGAGCATTTATTTACAGATTTTATTTGATTTCTTTTACATGTAATTTCCACATGAATACTTTTAAATGTATTGTAGATATACATTATCTATTATTTTTATCATATTGTATTTGTTATTACAGTTGTACATTTAAAAATGAATTTTGCAATGCGAAATGAAAATTCAATTTTCACTTTTTATGGTTAATGGATTACTTGAACAGCATGCAAACTTCATGCAACTTAATTGTATGTATAATAAAATATGATTACAATTTTTGTGAAACTTAAAGAAAAAAATTTAAGGCAACTTCAAATCGTTATCTGATATGGCAAAATTTCGCGATGTTCACATACGATGCATAAGTAGTAGGAAATTTTTTAAAATTCATCACACACAATTATATGAGCAAAGTAAATTGACATATTTACCTTTCATTATCCCTTATACTTGTGAAAAATGCAAGTTTTAATGAAAGCCAAATTCAATTCTGCATTATAATTACATTCGTAGACAGGTGGCATGTGAAACTGAAGTTTGAATGAAGAATTTACATTGGAGCTCATTTCTCTCCCATCTGAACTAATTTATTTAAATAATTGGATTGAATGAGGTACCTTGTGTGGTACCTTGTGTGCTGTAGCCGCAGCCGCGGTTGCAGTGAAAACACCTTGTGTCGGTAATTTTTTTTTCTACCGACAACTTCCACCAATTAAACTTCCGGTATTTGAAATCAACAGACAATTTCAAGTAAAGTGGCTTCTATTATATGAGATATGTATGATAAATAAAATAATATTTTTGATTTGTAATGAACAATTTATTATTTATTTATTTATTTGACTCATGAATCCATATTTAAGTATGCATACAGTTAACAAATTTTTTAGAGTTTTAGCTATGTTAATAACTTTACTACT
>JBAMAW010000906.1:0-31163 GCA_037043295.1 Amiota minor
CTCAAGTAAACCCAAATCTCTCTCGCAATTATCATTTAAACATTCACGCCATTCGTTGTCGATCGATGCAATAACCCGCGACATGCAATAACCCGTGACATGCTTCCACAAAAGTAGGATACACAACCCCATTATAGAATCGTAAATCCTCAAAAGACTTGGCACCACGAACGTGAAATATAAGTAACCGTAAATGAAATAACTCGACATCTTTAAGAGATACAACATACATTCGAGAAGTAACTTTCTCTGTCCTAAGTTGTCTAACTGCCCACGTCTTTGCTTTACCATTCCACACGAAATATTCTGGAATTTCAATATACAGAAATTCATTTGCAGAAGCAATGTTTGTATTCAATTCAAATAATGCTAATAATTTGGCTCCTGGAGGATTAGCTACGGCTTCTTCCACATTTCCTTCTCTAAAGTAAGTATATTGCCTTCCTGTCAGGTGGCAGCCAAGCCAAACAATTGTATGAGACGGATAATGCATTGGGAATTCAAATATCTTCCAAGCAGCCTCAGTGGAATTAACAAATCTACCATTTAAGAAATTTCGGATCTATCACGATATCATTCGGCCCAATATTCTCAACACCATATTCTAAAGTCGCACAATCATACCCTTTATAAACGTACTTGTAAATGTATTTGACACTCTTAACTTAAAACATTCAAATGACAATTAAACTTAGCTAAAAGATATGGATTGCATGGGACCACAATTGTATTATCAACACTATGCTCACGAACATCAACAGAAACACCATAATCACGACGTACATATTCTGCATAACCATACTATCATGGGTACATTCTGAGAAATGTTTAGGAAAATTTTTAGAACATATTCCTTCTCGCTTGCTTACTGAATTAGGATTAAGAATACCGCATGAATCATATGACTTTTTACTAAATTATGTAATTTTGGATGAGTATGAGGGTCAGGAATTTCAGCAGAAACAATTTTATCAATAATTTCAATACTATCAACTCTATCATCATTTTCCAAAGTCAACAAAATATGTGCTTGAGGAGACCACTTTTTTTTAAATTTAATTGTGTAAATAATAGCATAACTTTACCAAATATCTGGTTTTTACCTATCAAGTTTATCAATTCATTCAATTTAATTTGGAAAATGCGAACAACAATATTAGGTCGAAAGTGAGCCCCATTTAAGGTTTCGATAATTTCGGGCCAATTTGGATTACATGTCATAGTTATGAATAAAGAAGGTTTTCTCTTTCGCTGTACAATACACACAGCATCTAAGTAATTCTGGAACATATTTCGTGAAGAACCTCTGAATGTGGAAAACAAAATTACTTTGTGACCAACTCTAGAATCATTACCATGTGAATTTTGATTTATAAAAGAACTTAAGTTATTATAAAGGCCAGCACGTAGAATAGCCCGATACTGTTTAATAACATGTAATCTGGTACCTTTAATTCAAACGTATATATCAACACTCCATTGAAGAAATAATTTTTGGGAAAAATGCAGAAGACTAAAATCATCACGAATAGCAAGACGATAATATGTATACAATAATATAGTAACATTGTTTCGAGGAGCATGAGAATTAGTAGTACATAGAAGCAATGCTATGTGACATATTTACATGCCAACAACAAAGAATATGCCAACGGATCTAATAATGAGTCCAAAACAGAAACATTATGATTTTGAATGAAAATGAAATGTAATCTGGTACTTTCAATTCGAATATTCATATCAACAATCCATCGAAGAAATAATTTTTGGGAAGAATGAAGAAGACTAAAATCATCACGAATAGCAAGACGATGTATACTGTAACATAGTAACTTTGTTTCGAGGAGAATGAGCATTAGTGGTATAGGAAATGTTATGTGAAATATTTACATGCCAACCGATATTACCATTAGGAAACAACAAAAGATATGCCAACGGATCCAATGAAGAGTCCATACAGAAGCATTATAAAGTTGTATTTTCAGGACGGTGACATTAATCAGCCATTGACCTAAAAGAACGTACAAACACATTTACACGATGGAACTCATTAGCTAAATCATACATAATACATCCATTATTTGCTCTAGCGTTCAGTTTGTGGCGTACAGTATTTTCAACGTCATAAAAAAAAAACTACCATAACCCGGAGCAATTGAAGCAGTTCGATGGTAAAATACATCATGAATCTTAAAATGATAAATTCCATTCAAAACTCTTTCATCTAATTTAAATTCAGAACTTATCATTGCAAATGAAGCATATTATCAAAGTAATTCTTGGAGCGTTGTTAAATGACATTGTCATTTGAGTTCAAACCTTGAGCTAAATTTTTAAAAAGAACATTCTGAAAGAGGGGTGGTTATGCAACTTTTCCCTTGTGACAATAAATAGTAAAAGCGCTAGTGCTACGTAAAGTAATTTCAGATTGAAAATGTTTTGCTGAACAGAAATCATAACGTAATATTAAAGACCCACAGCCGAAAGACTCAAAATTACGGGGAATTAAATTCAATGCAATTTTATAAGTTCCATTCAATAAATCAATATCTTGATAGTTTGAAGTACTTGCGTTAATATTTCTAACTGGAAAAAAAAATTGTATAGATAAATTGTTAGAAATATAATTACAAATAAACGCAAGGAAACTATGAACAAAATTTAAATATGCAAGAATAAATTGTTTGAATGAAAAAATGATGTCTCCGTTGCACATCTCTTGCACACATTTAGACACAGCCGTTGATTTTGTGAGTACAGTAGAATGGGAGAATACAGAAGTTTGTGTGTCACTCTCTTCTGTTCTATTGCTGTACGCTGATCGGTTGCATAAAGCCATGTGGTTGTTGTTGTGCAGAGATGTGCAGTTCTCACAAAGATCTTTGCTGTCTTTCACTGTCATGGATAATGTTGTTGTTCTCATTTGCTTATTCCGAGTATGCAAATTTTTCTTTTTAAAACTTTTTTTCTTTCTTTCGATTGGGCTGGTTTCGACAAATGTCCTGCGCCTGTCTTTGAAACTGATAGTGACCAAGTTTCAGTTCGATAGGACAAAAAAAGAAAAAAGTTTTTCTTATAAGAACATGAATTCAAATGGGTGGTTTTTATGGGAGGTACCTCCCCTAGTGGTCCGATTCGGCTGGTTCTCACAAATGTCCTGCGCCTCTCTTAGAAACTGATAATGTGTAAGTTTCAGTTCGATGGAAATGTATGTTTGCGTCCGTCGCACTTATTGAAATCTCTATCATTGACTTTCTGTCATTAAACTGCTGGTTAATGTATTATCAATTGCAATAGCGTTGACAGCATATTAGCAAAATAAAGCAAAATTCAGGTAATATTAATTCTAAGTATTACAAACTCAACATTCCATAATATTACAACATAAATTAAAACTTATGTTATAGAGAATATTAGAAGAAAGAAGGGCCAGAAACGCTGCATATCAACGGACCTATAGAGCGAGAAGGTGCCAAAATTTATTGGATGGAATGCTTGCACAACAACAACAACAACATTCACAACCCACAGTCGCAAGCCCTATCGAAATTTTTATTTGACATTTTCCATTTAAATATGAGCAATTCTTCACAAACCCCAACAACGAATAATTCCACTACTATAGATGCATTTTTTCATAGATTTCTAAATACAGTAGAGTCGAAAATTTATATTTATTATTTTAGTTACCATAAGCCAAAACTAACCATTGTTAATTAATACATTTACAAATACAACTCAAATAAAGTAAAACAAACAAAAACCGCATATTCCATTCTATTTATCCAATACTGAAAGTATAGATTTTTTAAATTGACAAAAAATATACTGAACGCATAACTACTTGCAACTTACAAAATTCTTCAAGTACTATAGGTTTACACATCTCCTGTGTGATCCGACTCACAATGTTTTTTTTATTTCTGTATGTATTTTCGTTTTTAAAACGTCCCAATGCAGTTGCAAGTAATGTATAGTATATATATAGGGGTGGTACAACTATTTCCTTATGACAACACAAAGTAAAAGCATTAGTGTTACGTAAAGTAACTTCAGATTGAAAATGTTTTGCTGAACAGAAATCACAATATAATATTAAAGACCCACAGATAAAAAACTTTAAATTTCGGGGAATTAAATGCAATGGAATTTTATATGTTCCATTCAATAAATCAATATCTTGATTTCTAACTGAGCTCATGTAATTCTTTTGTCGTGTACGCTGAATTCTACCTATATAAATCGGGAAGGCATATTTAAATAATATCAATGTCAGCTGTCAGCGAGTTCGTATTGGTTGGGTAGCCTGCAGAGTGCGGGATTGCATAGAGCTAACAAGATGCTACATGTGTTGGGGTTACAACCATAGAGCCCAAAACAGCAAAAAAGATGTATACCGCAGTACCAAAGTATGCTTTAAGCAGCGGGGACCATGCAGCCGGCTGTGCCCGATGTTGGCTACATCCAATGGAAGTTAAGGTTAAGTAAGTAGGTGAGCGATGAAAATCGCCCAACTAAACCTTAACCACTGTGTGGCAGCTCAAGACTTGCTGCATCGAACCGTGTTCGAGCAACACCTCGAGCTGGTCCTTTTATGTGAGCAGTACCGCTACGTGAGGATATGGATGGATTTCGGATGTATCTGATAAATCCGCCATATGGATCACGGATGGTAGGATGCCGCAAAACAGGCCACTGACACCCCATTCCGGTTTTAAGTGGGTCAAAGTAAATGAAATTTACTTTTTCGCATGTTAAGCGCCTCCTCAACCAGTTTGAACGGCTAAGCACGGAGTTGGTAGCGGAAGTCAGGACGAGAACACCGTCCATCGTCGCAGGAGGTTTTAACGCTTGGTCCATAATGTGGGGGAGCAGGTTCACAAATCAGCGCTAATCAAGGCATGGAACTGCTGAATGATGGGCAATTCACTTTTGAGGTGGGTAATAGGCGGTCAGCTATAGATCTTACCTTTGTACATTGTTCCATTGCGCGTCAAGCAACATAGAGCATTGGTAATTTCTATACGAATAGTGACCATCGAGCCATTGTGATTGAGATTGTGGTGCATCCGGTAATCAGTGGTCAATTTCGTCCTACAGTAGCTAAAGGCTGGAGAGATCGAGTTTTTGAAGGGACATCTTCCTATAGAACTGGGAAGATGGTATAACAGTCTCTGAAGGAGCGAACAGTATGGCAGAAAGCGTCACAAATCCGATGTCCACAGCTTGTGATGTCTCGATGCCTAGAAAGACCCGGGTACCTGTGCGTAGGGCGGCCTACTGGTGGAATCACGAGATTGCTGAGTTCAGGAGTCGCTGCATTCTGGCACGCAGGGTGGCGCAACGTGACAGAACTTCTCCCGATTCGGAGCAATTGCAATGCGCCTTTAAGAGGCTAAGGCATCTCCTGAGGAAGGTTATAAGGTTGAGCAAAGATGCTCGCTTCAAAGACCTGCGAGACAGCTCTGACACTGATCCATGGGGCAAGGCCTTCAAAATTGTGATGAGCACGGTAAAGAGGCCGCAGCATCTACAGCCATCAGACCCAGCGTTGATGGGCAACATGGTTGCGGCACTTTTCCCAGACGGTGATATATTCGTGCCCACTGCCTCGTCCACAGGCGTTGCAGAGTTCCCAGAGGTTACTACCGCAGAGGTGCTGCAAGTACTTGGGAAGTTGGGGGACAGGAAAGCCCAGCGTCACTAAAGGCTGCAGTGAGAGCAGATGTTGCGATCTTCGCAAAGATGTACTCCACATGCCTTGCCGAAGGAGTTTTTCCGCCCACCTGGAAAAGACAGAGGCTAGTCTTGTTGCTAAAGCCAAAAAAGCAACCAGATCTTCCCTTTAACTACCGGCCGCTATGCCAGCTCGACTCGCAGGGTAAGAAACTGAAGAGTATCATAGTCGGATGACTTCAGGACATTTTGGAGAGACCGAATCCCTTATCTGATCTTCAGTTTGGATTCCGCCGTGGAAAATTGACTGGTTGAGGTAATTCAAGCAGTGATGTATAGTGCACGCAGGGCGACGAGTGCAATCAGATGGAAGGGTCGTGACAAGCAATACTGCGCTTAGTGACCTTGGACGTCAAAAACGCTTTCAACATGGCAAGCTGGCCCAACATCATACATGCATTTAGGATGCTTCATACCCCGAGGTACCTAATGCGGGTAATTGAAAATTACTTTGCAGATAGAGAGCTGCTGTATGACACAGATGAAGGTCGGAATGAGTACAAGGTCACAAGGGGCATGCCACAAGGTTTGGTTCTTGGTTCCACTTTATGGAACATTATGTACGATGGCATCCTTAGGATGAGCCTCCCCGCAGCATCCACTCTGATTGGCTATGCCGACGACATTGTTCTGGTAGTCGTGGGAAAAACGATTGAGCGGATCCAAGCTAGTTGCAGCGAAGCTTCGATCAGTGTCATGAGCTGGCTTAATGGCGCGCATCTGGAATTGCCGGTTGAGAAAACGGAAGCTGTTCTCCTGTCTACTCGGAACGTGCGGGAAACATTTACGTTTCGAATAGGTGCCTGCCTCATCACGTCCCATCCGTCCCTCAAGTAACTGGGAGTGCTTTTTTTGTTTGTTTTTGTTTTGTTTTTGTACATTGCCACTAGTTAACTATAATAAACTAACGAGCAATTTGTTTTGTGTTTTGTATAATACAATTTAGTTTTGTGATACTCTGCACAATGTTTGCAAAGAAGCTGTCTATTGCACGAGATGGTGCGGCTTTTTACGTTTCAGCCTTTCCTTCCATTCACTTGGGTCATTAAGGGCTGAGGCTTCTCTATTCATATGGTGAGATAGCCTTAACATAATAATAGAGCAGACAATTCTGTTTCAAAGACAAAATCAAACACATTCATCATATTTATTTTATTCTTCATTAAGCTTCAGACGAAAAAATATACAAATACAAATAATTTAATGTAATTTGATTTTAATTTATATATACAATAATTGACTGATTAATTGAAGTTATTCACGATCTGATAAATATGATTTCAATATGTTATAGTATTGTGTTGGCAATAACGCTTTAATTTTATTGAGAATGTCGCTGTGACATACTTTATCAAAGGCTTTAAAAACGTCAAGGAAGACCGCGGAGCATTGCTTGTTTTCTTCAAAGGCGTTTTCGATAATTCGGGTTATTTTGTGAACTTGGTCGATAGTAGAATGTTTCGTGCGAAAACCAAATTGATGCTGAGGTATTACTTTTCTCTGCTCAATTACATGATTGAGACGTTTGGCAAGTAGCTTCTCCATTAGTTTAGAAATAATAGGTAGGAGAGATATAGGTCAATATGATGTTACATCATGCGCTGGCTTCCCTGACTTGTTGAACATGATCACATCAGTAGTTTTCCAGTAGATTGGAATGCGTTCCAATTTGAAAGTAGCATTCATAATTGCTGTTATCCTTGTAATGACATTTTGTGGGAACTGTTTTAATATTTCGCTGGTGATAAGATCATAACCAGGCGACTTTTTTGATTTTAGTTTTTTTATTTCAGCATCTAGTTCACTTTCTGTTACTGGAGGGATTTTGATATCGTTATCATAATTAGCAGGTCCCACATCAGCTGCACTTGATGTGTCATATGGATTGAAAATACTTTCAAGGTATTTTGAGAAAGTTTTAGCTTTTTCTACATTGCTTTTTGCCCACGTATTGTTTTTTTAATTGGTGGGATTTGTACTTTGTAATGATAAAAGTTTTTTGTGCACTTCCAAAGAGAATATTCGCTGCTACGTTCATTTGTTAGTCCTATTAAGTAGCTGATGAGAGAGCTCTTCTTGAATACCTTTATCTTATTGGTGAGTTCTTTCGATAATTTATTAAGCCTGGTTTTGTCATAAGGAGATCTTGTTTGTTATTTTATTTCCCTTGTGTACTTATGTCCTACTGTAATAGTTCTTTTTGCTGGTGTGCTGTTCCACACTGCGTATTGTATTCTGTTTGTCAAGCTAAATACTTCATCATCTAACCTTATATTACTGTTAATTACTATATCTTGTTCATAATTCGACAAGATATTTTTCAAGTATTCCCAATCAGTATATTAATTTGTTAATATCTCTGATGGTTCTTTAGTGAGTACACTTTCATGTATTGTTAATAGCATAGGAGAATAGTCAGAATTCATCTCTAACTCGCTTTCAATGCACACATAGTTGGTAGATACCTTCCTGGCGATAAAAAAATCAATTAGATCGGGTGTCTTTAGTGGATAAGTTGGTCAGTGTCCCCGTAGAAAATATGCCGCAACCAGTCATTTGAAGCGCTTTATATAATTCTCTACCTTTGGTAGTGATGAGCCTAGACCTCCAATGGGTATGCTTCGCATTGAAGTCATCGTCCATTATGAATCGGTTTTTGTGACTATTGATTAGCTGAAGATATTGTTCACATTTGATCTTAAGGGGCTATAAATTGCAGTAATTGACAAACCGTTAACGCCATCAACCGATATCGTTCTGGCTTGAAATTCGTCAGTAGATATGCTACCTTCTTCGTAGTGTTTTATATTGCTTCTTATTATAACAGCAGCACCTCCCCGTGCGCAGCTATTTGAGTGGATTGTGTAGTATGTTTAAAAAATTTTAAATCTAATATATGATTGTTTGGTAAAATGTGTCTCGGATATTAAGCAGATGTCAATTTTTTCTGTATGGAGTACGATTTGCAGCTCATGTTGGTGCTTTAATAAGCCGTTTGCATTCCATAGCATAATTTTTAAAAATTTTTTCATATTAATTTATTTTGGTGTAAAGTTTCTCAGATTAAAAGCCGGTTTTCAAGGCCCATAACTCATTTTGTTTGATAAGCTTATCTAATATTTGCTATAGGATGTTTGTATTTTTCGATTCATTGTTTTCGTTTACCACTTGCGAGGATGTCAGCCCATTAAGTGCTGAAGCAGTCTTTTCAGTAGTAAGTTGACAGGATGAGTTTTTTTTGTTGGGTTTCTAATTGAGCTTTTGACGTGAGGGGCGCTTTTTTTTGGACCGGTTCTTTGGTCACGTATCTTTTGCAGTTCTTTACCTACGACACATCCTCTGTAGCTTGCTGGATGAGCCTCGCCACAATTACTGCATTTTGGTTGCTATGATCAGGCTTTTTCAATCTATCGACTGTGTTTCCTGCACATTTGACACCTTGGTTGTTTGCACAATAATGTTGCGTGTGGTTATATGAGTGGCATGATTTGCATTGGGGAATAAATTTTGAATGTTTTATGGCCTGAATAATAACTACAGAGTGTAATATAGTCTTTATTTCGTGTATTTTTTTTAAATATTTTCGGTTTTATCAAATGTCAGAATTAACATATCTAAGGGTTTCTTCGTTTTCCATTCTAGTTTGTTAACTGCATCACTGGCTTTTAATCCAAGTTCTTGTAGATCTTTTATTATTTCTTTTGGATTGTTGGAGTGACGTAGGTTTTTCGCCATTACCCTTATCGGTCAGGATTGCTTATTTTCATATGTGAACCATGACAGATTCATATTAGTTAGCGTTTTTGTTATTTTTTATATTATTGTTAAGGAACTTAATGGAGAATTCATTTTTAGATTCGTTTTTCGCTATATTATAGATTTGTTGGTATTGACATTCGCTTGATACCATTATTGGTGGGGGTCGTGGAGTTTTCTTTTCTTGTTGACTGAACGATTCGATCGATATAGCCTTTGAGGTAGTAGGCTCCATCGTTTCAGGTGATAGTTCAGCCTTTCTAAAGGCTGTCCTTCAAGGAGCATCTAGTCTCCATAAATGGCAAAGCGAGCGGTTTTCGCACGATATTTGATGTAGCGGTTGAGGTGATAGCCTCTATGCCACCAATCGACATATTGGTGCGTGAACTGCAACGTAGGTTCACTACAGGGTCATCTGCTAAAGATGAGCGGCGATGCAGTATGCAGGAATGGCAGAGTAGATGGGAATCGGCGAGTAAGGGGCGATGGACGTTCTCCCTGATCCCCAGCCTGAATATATGGATAACACGGAATCACGGAAAAGTGGATTTCTATATGACGCAGATTCTCACGGGACACGGTTGCTTTGAATTTTATTTGCACCGTTTCTAACACGAGGAGGACCCCTTCTCTCCTATCTGCGTCGGTATCGTCGAAGAAGTCCACCCCGCACTTTTCTGTTGTCCTCGTTTTAGCGGTGAGAGGACACAGATAGAGGATTCTTTTGGTGAACCGCCGACAGTAGGTAATCTGGTGCCACATATATGCCAATCACTAAGAAAGTGGCAAGTGGTTAAAGCTGCTATAGTGAGAATTATATATATCCTCCGTGTAGCAGAGCGCAGCAGAGTAGCTGAATGATTACGAGCACAAGCAAATCATTCAGCTACACAATCGGACAGGGGATCGTAGGTTATAGATTATTGACGTGTAGTTGCGATCCACGCACGAGACATGAATAATAGGCAACCCATTTACGTGGGACAGATCGACTTTTGAGCATTATGCTCCTCCATTCCTTCAGACGCAGTATTTAAAGGCAGTTCCGGGGGACAATATGACATGGTGCTTTAGTTTTTTGTGGATTAAAGTCCCACACTCTGTTTTAGACCGGCTAGGCTTTCGATGCTTTTCTACCGATAGAAAAACAAAAAAGAAAAAAAAACGTCTTAAGTTATATCTGCATTGACTATTTCAATCTTCTCTTGTTCCCCCTTGCACATCTACACAGTCACACGATGCTTGCGCATACACATACTCACACCTACACATTAACTTAAGTCTGCTTTGACAATTTCATTTTTGCTATCTTTTATTCTATATGTGCAAAATATTTTGTATAGTACTTTGTATAGCGTACGCGGGGGCTTTGAATCTCAAAACCCCACGCCCCAAATGTGAATAACAAACATGAAATTTTCACAGAATGTGTATTTCTAATGGCCATCTCCCGGACAAATAAAATAAAATGGAAAATTCACTGGAAAAGTCTTAATATGGATATCAGAATTATACAACAACAACACATCCATTTCTTAATCTTATGTAATATTTGAAGGATCATTAAAACTCCCCGAAATTTTTTTCTGCGTAAGCCCCTGTTGTATAAGACATCTCTGCTGTGTATACAACGAAAATAGAACAACAACAATAACATGGCTATACACAACCGCACACAAACCTCTCTATTCCCCATTCTATATATTCACAACAGCAACGGCTGTGTGTTGTTGCTGTTGGAAAGAGGTTATCTTTAACACCTTTTCTTACATAAGCAACTAATCCAATTTTGATAAAAGATTGAGATTGTCCACATCTTGCGAAGAATACCTTTCAGTTGGTATTTTTTTTTCTTTTTTTTTCAAAGTCGGTTCAGGGGTAAGCAGGAAAGGATTAACAATGACTTTAAAAATCGTCTGTCGGAAATAACTTCTTAAATTTAAGTAAAAATAAACTAGAACTTATGACAAATACATACACCGGTCGGCATAAGTATTTTGACATGGCAGAAACTCCACTTTTATTTATTTTATTTGAAATCTACATAATGCAAAAATCTACAAAAAATTGTTGAGTAAGTATTCGATATTTTACTTTAAAAAATAAAAAACATTAGATTTATACGTTTCAAATTTTCTTTTATGTTTTTTTAAATTAAAAAGAAAAATCAATGAATGTTTTGCCATTCAATTTTGACATGTTTTGGTTACCATCGTAACAACAAGGGATTGCTTTAAACTTTAGAGATTTTGATAAAATATGTCAGTATTACTAAAACATGTATCCTCCCTTAGAATTTATCTCTTTCTGAAGTCGATTTGGATGGATTCCACAAGGGATTCGAGAAAGTGTACCGGAATCTCGTTGCCGCCCTTTGTGACTTCTGTGATAGTTTCTTGTCTCGTTCTAGTTACATCAGCGGATCTCTTTCGCTTAAGGTATGACCAAACATTTTCAACTACATGCATTCAAATCCGGACTTTGGGGTGGCCAGTCCAATGTTTCCACCCCAACTTCGTCAAGAATGTTTTTACCAATTTACTCTTTTGTCAAGGTGCACTGTCCTGTTGAAGAACGAATGTCTCTCCGATTACCCTATCACCTGAGGGAATTGCATGGTCTTTCAAAATCCTCAAATATTGGCTTTGATTCATTGAACACATACAGGTGCAGCTTTCTGTCTAGTTTTCTTGTTTAATGTAATAAAAGCTTTTTTTTTTTGGATGAGGGTTTAAGTATACTATGCCAAATTGATAGGGGATTGCCAATAAACTTTAAGGCAAATTCCAAGCGTTTCATTTTGTTTCTTGGGGTTATGTCTTCTTATTGGCATCATTTAAACGTCTACGAATTGTTCTTTTGCTTATATGATTTCTTATGCCCATATTCCACTCTAAAGCTGCAGCTTTCGGTGTTTTGGGTGGGTCGTCTTTAAATTTTCGTACGATCAGCCGATCTTCATGGTTTGTAGTCTTTCGCTTTCTTTCAGATCGACACAAGTTAGTAGTAACATGTTTTGTTTTTTTTTTATATTTATTTATTTGACAATATACCGTTTGGCATGACAAATTACATTCCTTAGCGATATTTATAACGTAAATCCCCAAGTTAAACTTTGTTACAATTTTAGTCCTGATAATGACATTTAATTCAGACATATTTACAATATTTTTTTATTGAAACTCGAACCTTTTTATTCTTTTATAATTAGATATGATTTCTTAATCAAAACACTGATCACAACGCTACGAACTTTAACTAGAATAGTAGATGTCAAAATACTTACACCATTATAAAATTCACTCTCAAGCTGCATTTCTCTATTCAGAAAAAGAATGCAGGAACTAGCAAAATATTTTGCTAGCCTATAGCTAAATATTGGAGCAAAGAATAAAGCATAATAAAAGTTCCGTTACATGAATCAGGAGTGTAACAGAACCATAAAAAGTTTGAATTGCTTTTTGACAAAATAATTATGCCGACTGGTGTATGTTCCATATACAATAAAAATTCATTATAAACCAAAATAAACATTATAAACAAAAATTCAATAACAACTCAGCGATTAACTCTTCCCGATATTTTAACGCATTAACTACATTGTAAGCAACATTTTTTAAACTAGAAGGGTCGTATCCATTTAAAATGTGAATATTGTAAATTAATTTTTTTCTAAAAAAACTTTCCTGAAATATACATACATGAATTCCTTTAAAAACGGGCATTTCCCTGTAAAATGGTATAGTTTTTTTTTCTCTTTTAAGTTACAAAGTGAGCATAATTTTCCTGCAACAATATGGTTTCCAAAAAAGTTTGCATTTAATTTGATTAAGACACATCGTGAATATCAATGTTATCTCATTTAACGTAAAGCAATACATGTTTGCTTAAAATTAAAATTGAAGCTAAGATTCTTATAGAATCTACTTGACTGAATATCCTGATTTACACACGCTCTACGTTCAGCATTCTTTTAATATTCCAAAGTTCCCAATCGTCTTCCTCTCTGAAGCTAATTTGCTAATTTCATAACGTCGATCAATTTTACAGCTTTTATCCACGCAATATTATTTTCTAATAGTTTTTTTGACAACCTACACTCCTCGTCATTGGTTAGATGCACCAAACTTTTTTTCAAACCTAACGGTCTAATTAAAAAAAAGGCATGCGTTAAGTGTCCAATAAAGGTTGCTTACAAGATAAAACAAAGCTCAAGATCCGTCGATAGGTATTTAAAAAATCCAGAACATTATGGAAAACAGTTCAAAGGGAGAAAAAAGCCTTACGTTCTTGAGAAAAGTGAAAAATTCTAAGAATTGCTTCTACTTGCACAAAGTCGGCAGCCAAAATAATAGAATTAGCCGGAGTAAACGCAAGCCTCTCAAACGTGCAAAGTACTATTTTGAAACCGAAACATCTTAAGCGATTGAAAATAAAAAAAAAACCACCTCTTGGAATTCGCATGCAAAAACGATTCCAATCTGAAAAAGAAGTGGACTGTTCAAACTGATACTCAATTCAATGATTGGCGATCTGTCGTCTTTAGCGATGAAAAACGTTTTAAAATAGGCGGTCCAGATGGATACCAAGATTACTTTCACGATAAAAAAGATTATTTAAGCCCACTTCACAGCCGTGAGGGCGGAGTCATGGTATGGGGTGCAATAACGATTTACGGAACGATGGATTTAATTTTTGTAGAGCAGAGAATGAACAGCGTTTGTTTCAAATCACTATTGGAATCTGTTTTTCCAAAGATAAATAATCTTTTTTAACCGTTGCCATTGATTTTCCATCACGAAAATGGTTCTATTCACAATGCTCGAGTTATAAAGTCGCTTATTTCAAGGCAAAACGTTGAGTTAATGAATTGGCCACTATACTCTCCAGACCTAAACATAATTGAAAATGTGTGGGGCTGGCTATCTCGAAGGAGGAAGGCAGTACGAAGATAACGAGTCGTTAAGGGCAACAATAAAATTAGCTTGGCGTGAGATTACATTGGATTACCTAAATACCCTGTACTCCTGTATCAAGGACATAATTTTCGTAGTCATAAGCCAAAAAGGTGGCAGCACTGACTATTAAATATAATATTTCATTTTATTTAAACTAATTGATATGCTGAAATGTTCATTTTATAACTAAAACAGATATTTTTCTAAGTGCATCTATTCATTTGACCAAAGAAAAAGAACCCTATTTTAACTAAGTACCTTCCAAGAAAACTTGAAAAAATTTAATGTTCCTTATTTCTTTACTTTTTTGTTGATAAACGTAAAGGAGCAATGAATAAATATAACTTGTGCATAACTACTTTTTAAAATTATCTCTCGTATAAATTTACAATGTTATTTTTAAAAGAAGTCAAGGTGCGTCTATCGTTTTGACCGGGAGTGTATGTGGCTATCTTTGGTTAGAGTAACTTCTGTTTGTCTTCATTATATACCACAGGTGCAGATGTAGTGTATAAAAGTGGTTGTTTTCCATTGGTTGGTGTAAAAATCACCAATTTCAAAACTTTTTTGATAAAATAATGCTGCATTTTATCAACCTGATCAAATAAAGTATAATCCCATACTTGAGCCCTACTTAGTGCCTTAAATAGTTTTCATTTAGAACTTAGCTGAATCTCAGTCTTACTTAAAAAACTATTCCAGGTCGAATTGACATTCATCTTTGCAAGAAAATTCCTATTTTCAATATAATTCCCAAAACGAAATTTTGCAATAAACACAATTCCCAGTTATACTGAGAAGTCGCCCATAAAGAACCACTTCTCATTTTCAAACAATCTCCCTCCTTTCCTAAAAACCACCTGATGTAGGTCATTTAAATAAAGAGCAAGAATTTATGATGATAGAAGACAACATTGTTTGACTGCCTAAACTGTTTCAAACTCATCTGAGAGTTCCCCCAACGACCAAACTGTTTTTTTGTTTTGTTATAGACTTCAGCCACGAATCTTACTATTTTCTTGTAATTAAAAAGTTAAAGACTTACGGGATATCTTATCGAACGCTGCCTTAAAATCAACGAAAAAGGTTTATACCGTTTTCTTTTCACACCACTTTAACTGAACAATAGAAGCAAGAATGTATATATTATCTATTCTTGAGTACTCTTTTCAGAAACCTGCTTCAAATTCATTTAGAATATTCTACTTTTCTTTCATTAACTACTCCCATCATAACTTTTGCTTTACAATTCATAAAAGAAATTCCGCGATAATTACTAGTCAAGATGAAAATTGGACAGATTATGGATTTTACAAAAGTATCGCTTATCTTTGAATGTTGAAGCAATACATTGAGAAAGTTAGCAAATGCAGCTACGAAATCATCAGGTGCATTTTTTAATCCTATCATCACCAGGGGCCTTATTTGCTTTAGTTTTTTCTTAAACTAGTTTTACCTCTGCTAGCGTTATTCGAGCATCCAAATCTTCATCCAGAAATATTCCCTAAAATCGGCTTCTTTTATTTCCAGATGTATTTGCAATTTTGTATTTCTCAACTGAGTAACTAGTCTGCACCAATCTTACCCGTCCCTCACCATATTTATTTGGATAATATCTCGATTTTCTTACCTCACTTCTTGCTATAAAATAACGTTTAGTTATCTCCTACATATTTTGTTGTTTTTGCATATTCTAACGTTCCGCATTAATATTAGATACATAGGTCTCCTTTCATTCAAAAAGCTTTCAATAGCGTGAAGGTAAAAGTTAGTTCATTTGTTATAATTCTAATCACAACTGCGCCATCTTCACAAATAAAATTGACTTGTGCAGTGCAAGATAATTTGTTTTTACCTCATACAAACACCCATTGCTTTTCCAAATATACTATTTCTGTCTGCTGTTTTAAGATTTACTTTGTAACCGGGAAAATATTTTTTAAAAGAATCTGCCTCCTCACATGTGTGGGTTTCAAAAAGGAAAAAAATGTCGAAAGATTTTAAATAGGCGAAGAAGTCTGGATATAGTGAATTATTTGTAAAACCATGAATATTATAGGATAGTATTTTTAAATATCTAAATACAATGAACTATTTGAATTCTACTTACACTACTACAACTACTTGCGTCATTATATGCACATTCCTTGCGAGCTTTTATTAGTTTTTTGCATTCGCTTATATCAAGCAATGCATTTATTTCCTACGCACATACTGTCGTTTCGCATTATTATTTTGTGTGATTTCATTAGCTACAGGAGGTCACTTTTCATTTGCAACAGTACTTTTTGATCCTGTTGCCTTTCTTGAATGTACTGCTTCGTGGCCAAATCTTCCAGTTTTTTTTTTTTTTTTGTGGTCTTCTTTTCGACGTCCCGAATTACCGTCATAATGTCATGGAGCGATAGCACTGGAGACGTTTCAGCCGCCCTACATTTTGCTGCAGGTGAAATTACGTTCCGTTGCATTTTATTTTATTATTCGCCCAATAGGATGACACTTTTAGTATTTAAAGCCAAAACAAATCAGCGCGGCAGCGAAGTTGACGCTGATCGCAAACACACAAAAATATAACTGTATCAATACTTATGTTAAAGTATTATTATTGTATTATTAACCGTTTCAAAACACGCATTTTGAATAACAAATTTTCTAAAAATATGGCTTAGAAACATAGTTACTTATATCCTTTTACTTAAGTTTTCTCAAATAGTAATGCATATGTCAAAATATCTTAAGTGGAGATAGTTTTTTTGTAACATATTTCTTTGTTTCATAAATATTTTGACTAAAAAGCTTAAACCGATTTAAGTTAAAATATTTCATACAGCAATTGAACGATGTTGTACTCCTAAATATTCTTACATAAGTTGTTTTGCTGAAATAAAAGTAGTTGCATTGAATAATGTGTCATTTCTTATGAATAGTTATGACGATTCATCAAAACTAAGGGATCTTATTTACACATTTACACATAAGATCCGTTTTTTTTTTTTTGCAAACAGAGAATTTTTCGCAATAAGTTGTTTTGCTGTTGAGTTCTTGGTGAATTTTTGTCGCTCGTAATAATTATAGAAATATATGAAGTGTTCAATGACATTGATTTTGAAAATAATGATAATGATTCAGATTTTATTTTCACTATTTTTACAACAGTTATTTTCAAAAATGATGAAGAATATGTTAATGTAGAAATTGTAAGTATATAAAAATAATTTAAGATTGTGGATGACAACGTAGCATAAGGAAAGTCTTAACTTTAAGAAAATAAGTGCTTAACGGAAACAGTAAGTAACGGTTCAAATGTGGAGGGCGGCAATTGTTATCGCACAGTCTGCAGTTTGGAGGCTTGTAGGAAAAAATGTCAGGAAAAAATAACACTAAAAGTGCAACAAATAATAAACGAAAAATACTGGAAACTAGGTGCATATAACCTGCGATCAATCAATATGTGTACTATGTTGATAAGATCAGTGCACGATTTCTCTGGACGAAACCCGGCTTGATTTTTCCTAATAAGCTTGTTTACGTGTTCTGCAATTCTACCCAGTATGATTTGATTCAGCACCTTCATAACAGTTGGTAGAAGTGAGATGCCTCTCCAATTGGAGCAATTTTTCTTGTTGCCCTTGGGGATTTTAATAATTATGGACTCTTTCCACGTCCTAGGCACTGCTTCAGTGATCCAAACTGTTTTTAAAATATCCACCAATTTAGTGGCCATGAGGCGTGCGTCTACTTGAAACCATTCTACTTTTAATCCATCGTTCCCAGGTGCTTTGCCTTTTTTGAGGGTACGGATTGCTTCTACTATTTCGTCTATTGTAGGAGGATTCGTAACTATTTGTTTACTTGTATTGTGCCGATTTCGGATGGTTAGCTGTTCTACGCTTGCAAGGGATGGCGTGTTAAACATATGCTCAAAGTATTCTTTCCATATTCTTGCTTGCTCGTCTTTGGATGTAACAATGTTACCGTTTTCATCCTCAATGGGGATGTTGATGTTAACGTTCCCTCCGCTAATAGTTCTTGTGAGGTCGTAAAGAACTTTCATGTCATGTTTGAAGCAGCTTCTTGTGCACTCTCTCCTACGCCAATTTGTCGCTTCTCGTCTGTTTCCTTATTAATTTATTTAATACGTATATTCAAGGGTATGTTCGTCTATGCGCTGTGAATTATTCTCATTAAGCATCTTGATTTTTATATGGTTTCTTTCTGCAATTCTTCTCCAAAGAGTTACTGACATCCACTCTTCGTTTGTCCTGGATTTCTTGCCTAATATATTGTCACAGACAGTACACATAGAGCTAATAAGATTTGCCCAGGCTTCCTCGCTATCTGAGTTATCTACTACTATTTCGGAGAGTTTGGCTATAAATTCCTGTTTTGTAGCATTGTCAGTTTCTTTATGTCAAATTTTTGTGATGGAGCAGGTCTGTTCCCATGTCGGTACCGCAGTGTTTCTAGGCGGATCTCGGCGCATATTAAGTAGTGGTGACTATTAATTTCAGCACTCCGCTTGTTGCGAACGTCGCATAACATATTACACGCCAGTCGGGACATGCAGATATGATCAATCTGTGAGGAAAAGCTTCCATTGGGTGAGTTCCAAGTTACTTTGTGGTTGTCCTTATGAGCGAACACTGAACCTCCTATTTTAAGGTCGTGATTGTTGCAGAGCTCTATAAGTAATTCACCATTTTCATTCCGGGTACCCATCCCAAGAACTCCCATAATTGATTCATAACCGAAGATCAGGGTGCCAAAAATGTTTGAGGAATACTTTATGTGAAAGAGAGCAATCCATAAAGACGTTGGTGAAGAAGAAACTAGCAGGTAATGGTGGCTTCAACAACGGAGATATGCGTGGAAAAACAATAATTTAAGAAAAAGATCTGCAGAAAAAGAAAATGAAGTGATAAATTTTATTAATAGTTTTCCTTCATATGAGTCACATTATATTGAGATACATCGAAGCGTTATCTATCAAGCGAACTATCTGTAGCTGAACTGTATCGATTTTATTGCGATAAATATGGTCACTGTCTATCGCGATCAAATTTTACTGAGCGTTTTTATACACTTAATTTCAAATTTAAAAACCAAAGCCTGAAATGTGATCTGCAGAGTGAGCATCATAACCAGGCAGAAAATGCATATGAATCGAAACGATTTGAGAAGGAAAAACCTTTTGCAAATGATTCAATGCAAGTGTTTTGTTTTGATCTGCAGCAGTGTCTCCCAACACCACTATTGCTGACTTCATTGTCATTCTACAAAAGACCCCATTGTGCAACATATTATTTTATATAGCGATTGCTGTCCAGGTCAAAACAAAAAACCCATTGCAACAACTAAGTTTCCAATTTTTACAAAATAATGTTAGCATAATTGAGTAAATTCTTGGTGCCTGGTCACACTGATATGGAGTGCGCTTCAATTGAAAAAAAAGAGTACAAGTTTAAAAATTCATCATCGGAGAGATTGGTTTCAATTTATAAGAACTATTGGAGTAAAAAACAAGTATAATATGTAGTTAACGAGATGCTAAAGCTGCATTTTTTTAAATTTCGGAAAAACAGCAAAAGAATTATTCTTTTGGTGAAAAGTGGATGACAGTGGTCAAAAATACAACTGGTGTTGCATTAAGTGGCTCAGATTTACGAAGGAATATAGAACAATTATGTTACAAAACTCGTTAACAGAAGAATAATAATTTAAAGTGATAAACCTTAGAAAGAGAGGTGTAAGCTGTATTCAATAAAAGATTTGAAGAAAAGAAGAAAAACTTTTGGAAGTATTGCCGCTGGTGGATGAAGTATATGAAAGCTTTCATACTATTTTAATAACTGAAGACATGTTGGATTTCCATCCAGATTAAACTGAAGAGGATGAAGAAATGAACGATTAAAATTAGTTGGAAATGAATTCATTCTTGGTTTTTTTTTTTTTTTTTTTTAACTTTTATTTTTATTTTCTTAAAATTTATTTTATTTTATAAACTGAAACTATATGAATTTTATGAGATTAAAAAATTTAAATAAAACCAAACAGAAATCATTGTACGCAAAATGGGCAATATCTCAAAATATAGATTTTCCACACAAGCTGCTTTAACATTTGTATTACCACATATAAACTAGCAGCCAATGAAAACACCACGGGAAATAACCGCCTAGTTTTCGCAAATTATTTTTGTTTGTTTGCTGTGCTTGCAATTTCACTGATGCTATTGTTGTTGTTAACGCTTCCAAATCTAGATTATTGTCTTTTTGCTATTGATATTATTGTTGTTATTTTATTTTTATTCTTTTTTGTATTTTGTTAAAATCTTCGTTCAGTTTTTTTCCTTTTATTTTTTCCTTTATAGCTATTTACACGAGGGTCTTTAAAAAACACGTCCATTCCCCTTCGAAGTTAGAAATTCTAAGTCAATAAAACACCCGGAATTTGTTATTTAAATTACTCGCATTAAGGATTTTTAAAGTTTTTCTTTTTTTTTTTTTTGAGTGCGATCTGTCAACCAGTTTGTTTATAGCAGCTAGTTTAATCAATCCACCTTTTACAGTGGAAAAAAAAAATTGAACAAATAATTTGTCTCAAATTTTGTATTTTGAACGAAATTTCGTGTGCCGAATCGATTCGAATGCTGGAGAAGGCTTACGCTTAGTCTGTTTTATCGAAAACTCAGGCTTAGGAGAGGTACAAAGCCTTTAAAGATGGTCGGGAGATCGTCGAAGACTTGCCTCTTTCCGGACGGCCATCGATCTCTGGCACTGATGATAACGTCAGAAAAGTTAAAGAAATCGTGCTCAAAAAACGTCATGTTAGTGTTAGAGAGATAGCACGTGAACTCAACATCAATCGTGAAAAAGCTCGTTTAATTTTGGTCAACTATTTGGGCCGCTCGGCTTATTCCGTAAAATTTACATAAAACGATGTACTCACAATGCACCAGTACCGACATTCAGTTTCACTTACAATACATGTACATAGGAACATGTGAGTGGGAACAACATTAACATTATGTTGGGTCATATAAAAAATCTCTTCGGTTTTTTGACAACAGCCGTTAAATAAACAACAAATAAGTTACACAACAACGGCAGCAATATTAACATCGGCCTTCTATTGCTGTTTTCTTTGTTGTCGTTGTAACTAAACAAAGAGTCAAATAGAAACCAGCATATGATTAACGTATTAACGGGATGCTAGACGTAGTATTCAAGTAAGAGAAATCAGAAGCGACAACAAGAACAATTTAGATATTCTTCTTATTGTCATTGAAACAAAAAATCAAACATCAGTCACTCAGGCGACACTCCAGGTGTTCATTTATCATGACACCAATGCTTTTATGCAGAGGTTCCTTTTTGTATAAAAGCCAGGAATTGGAAGACAGAGGGAGAATCAATTGACATCAAGCTCTTAATCAAACAACTTGTGGAATATAGTACATATTATGAAACTTAGTGAAACTAAAATAATTAATAAATATTATTGTTTGACTTACCTATCAGCCTTAAATGATTTAAATTGTGAAATATAATGTAATATATAATAGACTTACGATATTAAATAATTAATAAATATTATTGTTTAACTCACCCATCAACATAAAATGATTTAAATTGTGATATATAATGCTCAAACCCATCAAAATCCAACGAAATACACAATACAAATCACAAATGTATTAGAAAAAAGCAAAATTCTGAATACCGTTATTCGTTATCTCTACTTTGCCTATCTGTTTACATATAACACATTGTGCATGATCAAACTGCGCTATAAAATTCTGAAAATTCTGCTTGGAAATACACTTTTTTTTTATTACACGAATATGATCAATTTCTTGTACCCAAGCAGATACAATGGACGGGAATGGGTTAATAAACTTACGATATTTAATAATTAATAAACACTATTGTTTAACTATTAATGAGCCAACATTAAACTTACCACTAGTACCACGATAACTGTTCCGATCTTGAAGACAAATCTTTCAACAGTGACTATTACCACTACTATAAAGTAGAATCATAAAGCCACTACGATTTAGAAATGTTACATCAATTGCAATAAATAACAGTTTCCAACGAAATATATTCCAACATTAGTGGTGGTGCAGTGTCGTGTGGGGCAGATATTAGGTCATATAAAAAAACCTTTTTGAACAAAAATTTTCTTTAATCAAAATAAATTTCATTCAAGTACATATTGGTCATTATTATCTTTAACTTGTTGCCATTTTCCGGACAGCTTCCATCGGTGTAGTACTCCTGTGGTGTATCAGCGAAAAACTTGGCCAAATGATTTTCAGCGGCTCTTCGGTCGTCTAATTTCTTACCATGAAGAGAGTTTTGTAGAGACCGAAACAAGGGTGCAAGGTCCGGGCTGTACAGTATATGTATGAAAACTTCCCCACCAACCTCCGTCAATTTATTCCGGGTCATCAAAGATGTGTGTGGCCTAGCATTGTCATGATGGAAGACAACTCAACTTTCTGTTAGCCAATTATGGTCGGTCTTTCTTGATTGCTTCATTCAAACGGTCAAGTTGTGCACAGTCCAGGACCGAATTGACCGTTTCGCCACGTTCTAGGAGCTCATAATAGACAATGCCCTTCTAATCGCACCAAACACTCAATATAACCTTGTTTGCAGTCATTTCAGATTTTGAAGTCGTTTGTGGAAGGTCACTGGCCTTTGCCCATGATCGCTTCATCGCCCGTAGTGATTCGCTTCAAAAATGGTTCCATTTCGTTACGTTTCAGCAACGTTTCACTGATGGTTATTCGGTCAATTCGGTCTTTGAGTTAACTCATGTAGCACCAAAACATCGACCTTCTTTAAGTAGCCTGCTCTTTTTAGATGATAACAACTTTCATATGGTTAACGTTTAGTGCCTCCGCTATCTCCTGACGGCTTACGTGCCGGTCTTGATCTATTAGTTGCAAAAGCCTTATCTTCATTAAGTGTATATTTCAGCCACTCGACTCTAAAAAGGAACTAATTATACTCTTCACCCAGTGAATAGTATTGTATTATAAGTTTGCCATGTAGTTTATAACACGCAGAAAGAGACATCAAAGACCCCATAAAGTATATATATTCTTGACCAGCTCGACAAGACGAGTTGATTAAGCCATGTCCGTCCCTATGTAAGCAAAATACAAAATTTAAGACAAACTCTTTGTTCAATATTTTTTCCATTGTAAAATCCGCCGAGAACTACTGAGATGGACTGAATAAACCAGCTGCTGTAAACAACTGGTTGACAGATCGCGCTCATTTTTGGCATAATACTTAACGCGGGCAATTTAAATGACAAATTCTGGGTACTTTATTGTCTTAAGGTATATGGACGTATGGGGTACCGCTATGGGGCTGTGCAAGCTCGAGCAACATTCTGAATATCCAAAGATTTCAGAATAAAGTTCTAAGATATGCCGTTAATGCTCCTTGATACGTATGCAGTAGCGATATTGAACGCGATCTTGAACGCGAGCTTGGTATCGAGCCAGTTGTCGGCGCAATTCGGAAAAATGCCTTATCTCACATGTTAAGGCTATCTCACCATATGAATAGCGAAGCCTCAGCCCTTAATGACCCAAGTGAATGGAAGAAAAGGCTGAAACGTAAAAAGCCGCACCATCTCGTGCAATAGACAGCTTCTTTGCAAACATTGTGCAGAGTATCACAAAACTAAATTGTATTATTATATACAAAACACAAAAGAAATTAGTCGTTAGTTTATTTATGGTTAACTAATTGCAATGTAAAAAAAAAACTCTGTTCTTTTATTACGGCCACTGTTTTTGTTGTAGCTTCATACATTTCTGCGATAGTTAATACGTCATCATAAGGCGTATGGAAAATGATTTGATCGCGAATCAAATCTATGAAATTAACTGCCCAATTTGTGGCTTTACATATGAACTGACACTCACCAGCGATTCCACGAAGATCTGCTACCCATTCTCTGTGTGTTTGTGATTCTCTGTTCATGCGTTTCAGAAAATCGTTGTGAGTGGCGACAATGTGTCGCTTTGACTGAAACTGTTGTGTTAGTTTTGTTGTTAGTTCCTTGAATGTTTTTTGGTTAAAATTTTTGCCACTAAAAAGATTTTCCAACAATTCTCACGTCTGATCGATCTGTGATCGATCGAACAGAAGGTCAGCGTGCTGAAGGTGTAGCGATATATCTAACACAAAACACTGAGCATAGAATTACGCTACACATGCAAATTCAACGTTGCCAATCATCAAACAGCACAGCGATAACCCTTAAAGGACGAAATGAAGGAGGCGCTCCAGGAATGTGCTACGGTAAGAGCTCGCTGACAGCAAGCAGTTAGTGAGTACAGGTATCTTGACAAAGTCACAGACGCTGAGAACGTGATAGTAGCTATCGTCAAACAATTCCCTGCTATGTAAGCCGCCTGTGTTACTGTTAAGCCAATGAGCCTGGCTAGGGATGGCACAAGAACAGCAACCATACCCCTACCAGCGAAACATGCGAAATCACTGCTTAGAGCGGGATCGCTAAGTGGGTTGGGTTCGCTGTCGTTTGAAGCAACACATAAGTCCCATAAGGTGTTAGAGTATGCAAGAGGATGTAATAGCAGAGTGGACCGCTCTAAGCTTTGCCTCAGGTGCGGGGTAGAAGGACATACTGCAAAGAGTTGGCAGCAGGAAGCTCTGCATTCTCTGTCCAGATGGGAATAACTCTCATGTCTCCGGGAGTTATAAGGATGAAGCTTTTAAGAAGGCCTTGTTTGATCTGAAAGCCACGCATGATTAGGTGCCTGCAACTTAATTTAAACCGATGCAGTGGGGCGCAGGATCTTCTCTCCCAAACAGCCATAGACACGAAGGCAGATGTTCTTCTTGTAAGTGAGTTCTATAGGGCAAAGGACAATGCTAACATATGGACGCAGAATGCTGGTGGGAATGAGGCTATCTGGATTCAAGGTGACGCTGCTTTCGAACAGAGAGATCCTTCTTTGTATAATGGCTTCACCTTTGCGAAAATAAGTGGCATCCATTTTTGCAGCTGTTATGCATCCCCTAACTCTACTCAGAATTCTTTTGAAGCCTTTCTTGATAGGCTAGGTAGTACTGCGAGGGGTAAATCCCCACTCATAATTACTGGAGACTTTAATGCTTGGGCGGTGAAATGAGGTTGCAATAACACCAATGGACGTGGCGTGGACGAGATTTGTTAGAGGTGTTTGCTTTTTTGGATGTGGTCCTAAGTAACCAACTTGCAATACAGTTTTTCTTTGCCCCGCAAGATCGGTTATGCCAAGGTTGCGAAAACGGGTGTGTGCCACCTGGAAGACTTGAAGGGTGGATAGTGAATCATTGGACTTGTTCATCTTCGAGATAGAGATTACAACCGGTAGTGCAAGTCAGCAATCCCGGAGACTTATGCAAGGTTTAACAAGGATGTGTGATGCATCCATGCCGAGAAAACAAGAGGCAATGGCAGGAATCCGAATTCCTGGTGGTCGGATGAAATTACAGAACTCCGCTCACAGTGTCATCAACTTCGGAGAAGATTCCAGCGCAGCAGAAAATGGAGCGCCGACTCTCGCGAAACTCTTCGTCTGCAGGAAGAATATAGACGTATGAAGTCTCAACTCAGTAAGGAGATTGGTAAGAGCAAGCGGGACGCCTTTCGCAAACTGTTAGGGGAAGTGGACCAGAATCCCTGGGTTACAAAATTATAATGCGCAGATACAAAGGCCTCGCTAATATCCCTTCTTCCGTAACTTTTATGGATGAAATAGTCCCCAGCCTCTTCCCAGCAAGAGGGTTCCTGAGGATTCTTCGACCATTTGAGGTTGTAGAGGATGGTATACCTCCTATCAGCAGCCTTGAACTAGAAGCTGTAGTGAAAAGGGTGAAGGTAAATAAGTCACCAGGTCTGGATGGCATCCCTAATGTTGCGTTAAAAAGAGCCGTTGCCGCGAGACCGCACTTGTTCTGTGGAGTTTTTTCAAGATGCGTAAAGGAGGGTCTCTTTCATAGATGCTGGAAAAAACAACACTTGGTTCTCATCCCGAAGGGGAACTTTGCTCCTGAAATACCATCTTCCTACATGCCCTTCTGCCTGTTAAGTACTACTGGGAAGGTCCTAGAAAGGATCATATGCAATAGGCTCCAGCAGTACACAGAGGCACCAAATGGATTGGCCGATCTGCAATTTGGCTACAGACCATGAAGGGACACAGTGGGAGCAATCTAGAAGGTTTATGACATTGCTAAGGAGGCTCTAAAGGGCATTAGGTGGCTAGGCGGCAACAAAAATAAAAAAACTGCACGGTGGTTACGCTGGATGTGAAAAATTCATTTAATTCCGCAGATTGGAGCTGTATTGTCATGGCCCTAGCCACAGTTAAGATACCCGGCTACCTGATCCGGATGATAGTGTCTTACTTTTGTGACAGAATACTAGTTTGTGACACAGAAGAAGGCACAAAGTCCTATGATATATCTGGTGGTGTCCCACAAGGTTCCATTCTGGGTCCAATACTGTGGAATGTGATGTACGATGGAATTCTGCGGATTATCAAACCCAGTGGCGTTGAGATAGTGGGGTATGTTGATGAAATTGCTATAGTTCTAGTTGCAACGACGCTAAGTGAGGCTGTATCGAAGATGGAGCGAACTGTTGCAGCTTCAAGAAGCTGGCTTAGGCAGAACCACCTTTGCTAGTATTGAATATTACTATTACAATGATAAACAACAGATAAGTTCTCATTAATTGTCGTAATATGTTTCAAAAAATCTGGAAAGTAGATTTTTTTTAAACAAATCACTAGAACTCGAATATTACGTAGCCCGCCGGAAGGTAATGGGGTGGTTGGAGAGATAAAAAAATATGTTTAATAGAAAGGGGTGAATTGCAGAATTGACAGAATGGATGTAGAAGTTTGTTTATTATAAAGCTGTGTGTGCCTTAAACGAAGCAGTTAGGTGCGCAAAATGGTTTTATGAATAACGGAAGGGACCTTAGGATTTGTTTTAGATTTTAAGTATATTGAAAGTAAGGGAGAAATGGGGGAGTCGCGGCTAAGAAAGAGTAATTTAATGAGTTTCGCTGTGATCAAACCTTTGCAAATGTCTAAAGGCTTTATGTTAGATTCAAATAATATATTGTGAATTGGGGTTGTTCCACTAGCGCGTAAACCTTGCCTATGGGTAGAGTGATAGATGACGCGAATTTTATTAAGAAGTGATTTTAAAGCAATGCCCTAAAGGTAAAGACCAAAATCAATTTTCGACATGATAGTTGACTTAACAACAGATATAATAGTGTAATGGCTGCAATTGTATTTATAGGAGGAAAGACATTTGATGATGTTAAGGCTGTTATATAATGAAAGGAGGAGATTATCAATATGGGTATTCAAAGTATAGCGGTTGTTGAGCGTGATTCCTAGAACCTTTAGGGATTGAATGTTATTGAGGATAGGTGAATTAGTTATAAGCCAAAAAACAAGTTTTTTTTCCTACAGATGTGAAGATGTTTGCAGTTGGAAACGAAGAGAATAGAACTAGAGTAATCGCACTAATCAATTATGTCTCTCAGTTGACTATTATTTCTTTTTAATGGGAGAATGATGTGGAAGTCGTCTGCATAAGCAAAAAAGTTGATTCTCTTGTCTAGATTATACGATTAAGCTTATTAAAGGCGATGAAAAAGAGAACGGAAAGTGAGGATTCTTGCGGAATACCATTGTGTACAGGTCGAACTTGGCATTTGGAAGAGTTGACTTCAACAACTAGTTTTCTATTAGACATTAAATTGATGATATAGTTGGTTAATTTGGGACCTATGCCACGTAATTTCAGTTCGTCGAGAATCGAATGAATACCAATTCTGTCAAAAGCCTTAGTAAAATCTAATGAGAATAGAGGAATGTGTTTTTTCTGTGAAAGTGATGAGGAAATCAGATAATCTAGAGAAATAAGGGAATCGGATATAGACTTCCCTTTCCTAAAGCCAGTTTTGGCGAATGTCGATGAGGTTATTGTTAGCGGCAAGCCACCATAAACGGTTATCAATAATCTTATCTAAAACTTTAGCACAACATGAATTGAGAGAAATGAGTCTGTAGGATTCAAGCTCTGTGTTGTCTGAATTTGGTTTTAAGATAGGAATGACTTTACTTAATTTGTATTGATGTGGAACGTGGCTATTTAAAATTTGCTTGTATAGAGATGAGGAGGAGGGTAGGTATTTTAACATGGTACAGTTTATTCTGTCTAGACCGGGCAAAAAAAATGGGGAGAAGTTCTGGTCGGATGAATCAACAGACCAGCAGTTACAGAATTCTTGAGCAATGAGGGAACTATTGGTTTTGGTAAATTGAGTTGGGAATATCTTGATACAATGAATCGAATGCCGTGAATCGGTGTCACAGAATTTTCTGATGTTGGCCCAGATGAGGACGGCTGGGGTAGAGGGATTAATAACAGAAGTAAAGTTGTATATGCTTAATCGTTTAGCTTCTTTTAATTAGCTTTTCTGTAGTTTAGAATGCTTGTGGATGTAACGTTTCGTTTAAGTATCTTACAGAAGTTATATTTTGTGTTTGAAACGGTTTGGACTTCGAAGAGAAAAATAATAATGGGTTTCTATGGACCATGATGCGTAAGAAGCTAGTGAAGGAGAAGACAATGTGAGGTCTTTGTGGGTGAGAGAATTATGTGTGCTGAAATGTGGGGGAGATCCGTCATTTAAAATGAGGAATGTAGATTGATCTATGAATTTAGAAGTAATGTTTCCATTGCGATTGTTAGACGGCGAGCCCCATCTACGGTGCCAGTTGTTAAAATCTTCACATTTGAAGACATTATGAAGAGTGAAATTTTAGTTTGGAGGTATATATGAGGAGAGAATGGAATGAAATTTTGGAGTGAATAGTGATGCCTGCAGATACAAAGTCTTGGTTGGGGTTGGGGTTGAGTATATCATGTTGAATAGATGAATGAATTAATAGTGCTACTCCACCGTGCGAGTAGGAGGAGTGTTGAGGATAGAGGTTGTAATTAATTGGGGTTGTGAAGTGAATGTGAGCATGGAGGTGAGATTTTTGTAAAACTATAATTTTGGGTTTATATTTTGTTATTAGTTGTTGTAACTGAACATAATTATTAAGATAACCGTTAATGATCCGTTGAAGGATTTTAATCATTGTTCTTAAAGAAAGGAAACAATAATTTAATTGAAGTGAATAAAAATTAAAATAGAAATCAGTTAGAAGAAGGAGAGAGGAGCTACAAGCTGAGTAGCAAAGAGCTCCATGTGTTGAAAAATTCCCGGGAAAGCGGCAAATAATTCGTCTCGTCTGTGAGAGAAGGTTAGGATTTCCTGACCCATCAACGAGTACGAAGACGGCAGCAACGATAAACCGCTGTTGCTATAAATAAAAATTACTTAGATATCCATAAGGAAGTCGTCCTCATTGTCGAGGGCATCCTTCATGGTATCTATTTCAGGTACATTTATATTTGGGTACGATAGTTTTGTTAGTAATTTTCCTTTTAAGTTGAGATTTAAGTCTGTTGGAGATTTTAATTGGGAAAGTCTTCATTTTACTACTACTATTATCAATATGAGTTGAATTGATGACGTTTAAGTATGGAATTGATGCTCTATGGTCAGCAGGCTGAGTACCAGAGCAAAGAGTGGAGGCGTAAGATTAATTGATGTGCCGATGACGATCATTGTAGATTACGTGTGCAGTTTTCATATCAGTTTTTTCTCAGGTTTTTATTGTTTGTAGTTCCTTTTATTTAATGAAAACTGGACAAGAACGGTTGAAGGAGTGATGTTTTGAATCTTTACTATTATTTCAATGCAGTTCAAGCAAGATTGAGATCTATCGCAGCTTTCATTGAATTCGGAGTCTATGTGTGAATTTAGTCCACTGTTAAAGCAAATCTTGGTGCTTTTGCAAAATTTAACTGTGTGTCCAAAACGGATGCAGTTGGAACATCTCAACTATTTTGGGACTTTAGCTCTGATTAGATAGCATCATTAGGTATGTCTCTAAGGTCGTTAGAGCAAATAATGCCTTTGCAGGTATTGAGAGAGTTGTGAAGGAAAAAAAAAGAGAGTTGTGGAAAAAATTGATGAAGGTACAGTACCCTTAATGTCGTTGTTGAAAGAAGTTAGTTGAAGGAGTTTAGCAGCTTGAGTCGATGTTTTTGTTTGAATAAGTAAAGAACCGTTACGTAGTTGTTTACATTCACGCACTTCACCACAACATAAATTGTCAATTACCTTCTTAATTAAGAACGGTGATACGTTCAATAATGAGTCGTTGCTGTCTACCGTCTTAATTAAAAGGTGTTTTGTCCGAGTGGAAGAAGAGTTAAAATATTTGGAGAAATCCATACCAAAAGACAATGAATTAGAAAATTTTTTTTGGTCATCATTGACAGCTGATAATGCTAAAAGCATGAATATATAAATTAAACAAACGAATTAAATTTTTATTTTATTATAAATTTTATTATGGCGGCACTATGTGCCTTTATTAATTGTTTATAAGTTTGTTTTATTATTTGTCGGCGTGATGCGCCTTGCTTGAGTCGATTAAAACTAAAAACTTAAGTCTAGCTTTGTCTTAAACGAAACCTCGCTAATGCTTGGCGTACGTGACGAAATGTGCACCGTCAGCGGAAAGGGTTC